>CAUYRH010028285.1:0-44532 GCA_963574655.1 Perodicticus potto
AAATGCAGTCTCGGCTTGGCACCTGTGGCTCAACAGGCTAAGGCGCCAGCCACGTACACCTGAGCTGGCGGGTTCGAATCCAGCCCGGGCCTGCCAAACAACAATGACGGCTGCAACCAAAAAATGGCCGGGTGTTGTGGCAGGCGCCTGTAGTCCCAGCTACTTGGGAGGTGGAGGCAGGAGACTCGCTTGAGCCCAGGAGTTGGAGGTTGCCGTGAGCTGTGATGCCACAGTACTCTATCCAGGGTGACAGCTTGAGGCTGTGTCTCAAAAAAAAAAAAAAAAAAAAAATGCAGTCTCATCCCTCTAGCTGGGCTGTGGCCACGGTGTTGGCCACATTGGCCATGCACTGGCTGCCCCGGTGTCTGCCCTGTCAGGCTCTAGGGAAGGAAGGATGGGACCAACCTTAGTGTCTCAGTGACAAGGGATGCCAGTAGCCATGTGAGGGATCTCAGGCCCAGCAGACTGACCTCAACATCATGAGGCCTTGAACCAAGGTCAGCAGAGGGGACAGGGCTTTTTCACCCCTGGCCACCCTAATGTACACACCATTGCCCACTCCCTATTTTAAAGGGCAGAACACTCTGGCCACTTGGGGGGAGCCAGCATTCTGTGTCCAGGGCCCAGCAGTGCCTGTGGCCAGGTAGGCGGGGCAGCCCATCAGGGTTGTGTGGACAGTTGAGGTTTCCCTGTGACACCTGTGCCCTGGACCTGCCTTCCCCTTTTTGGGGGGAAGCAGGAGGAGCAAGCCCATCTGGCCCACAGTCCTTGGCCCTACTTGGGCTTGCCACCCACCATTCCTGGAGCCCTGCACCCTAAGCCCCAACTCCCGCCCCCACCCACACACATGCTCACCCATCCACCGCGCCTCCGCAGCCAGGCTGCCAGGGTCTTGCGCACAAATTCCCCCAAGCAGTCAACGAGGGTGTGGACCATGGCAGGCTGAGCCTGCCGCACACAGTCCACAGCCAGCCCTGCGGCCACTGCATACAGGGACACCACCTTGCCCCACGTGATGCCTGCAGGGAGAGAAATGGCCAAGATCAGTCTCATATCCAGTCCATGGGGTCATGTGACAGGGCTGAGACTTGAAAGCTGCTCTCCAGGGGCCAAAGGGGGACAGGGCCCTCCAGGACAGAATGCCTGGCTGCTGACCACCTGCGGCTCAGTCCTTCCCAGTCTGCACTGCACACCTACCTGCATGAGCCTGAGACCTTCCCACCCCACTTTCTGCATGGGAGGCCACGGGGATGGTCAAGGGGGCCACTGAGTGGTAGGTGGGGCCAATGACTTAGAGCTGGGCAGAATGAACATCGAGCACCCTCAAGGGCCACCACCCAGGCTCATCTGTCCCCAACAGGCTGTCACTCCTGGTTCACATACAAAGATGCTGAGGCCCATGGGAGGCCTCCCAGACCCCTGACCTGTGCAGAACAAGGGGGAAGGATTCAGGGAGTATGTTGCCTTCTTAACATCTGGACGTTTTCTAAATCAGTAAGGGAAAAGAGGAAACTTTCAAAAGAAATGTGAGCACAGAACATAAGCAGCTGATTCACAAAAGAAAGAACATAAGACAGACATGAAAAAAATGTATGTTCACCCCACTAGTAATCAAAGAAAGGCAAATTAGATGGTATGTTTTGTATTAAAAACTTTTTTTTTGAGAGTCTCACTATGTCACCTGCAGTAGAGTGCCGTGCTGTCATAGTTCACAGCAACCTCAAACTTTGGCTTAAGAGATTCTCTTGTCTCAGCCTCCCAAGTAGCTGGGACTACATGCTCCTGCCACAATGCCTGACTATTTTTTTTGTTGTTGCAGTTGTCATTGTTGTTTAGCAGGCCCACACAGGTTCAAACTGTTAGCACTGGTGTATGTGACCAGCGCTCTAACCACTGAGCTATGGGCGCCAAGCCACATATTAAAAACTTTTAAATGGCGACTTCGGGATTCAGGTAGCTGCACTGTTGCTAGGGGGCATGTGGCAGCATCTGAAAGGCCATAAAACACGCACCCCTGGCGGTCCTCACAAGGAGTCAGCCTGAGAACGTGGCATGAACACAGACTAGGCGGGCAGGTCAAGCCCATCCTCACCACAGCCACAGCATTTCCCAGAAAAACACATCAGCTCAAACACACACCTGCTCACAAACATTCACAGCAGCCTTAGTCACAGCCACCAGCAGGTGAAACCACCCAGGAACCATCAACAGATGACAGGTGAACCACATGTCAGTGCTCTGGGAGGAGAGGAGTTTGAGACCAGCCTGGGCAACACAGCCAGACCCTTGTCTCTCAAAAAAAAAAAAAAAAAAAAAAAAAACAAATAGAAAAATCAGCTGGGTGTTATGGCAGAAGGATCAATGGGCCCAGGAATTTGAGTTTTCAGGGGGCTGTGATGATACCCTGCATTCTAGTCTGGACGACAGCAAGACCATGTCTCAAAAAAAAAAAAAAAAAGGCTCAGTGCCTGTAGCTCACCGGGCTAAGACGCCAGCCACATACACCTGAGCTGGCGAGTTCGAATCCAGCCCGGGCCCGCCAAACAACAATGATGGCTGCAACCAAAAAATGGCCAGGCGTTGTAGCGGGCAACTGTAGTCCCAGCTACTTGGGAGGCAGAGGCAGGAGACTCGCTTGAGCCCAGGAATTGGAGGTTGCTGTGAGCTGTGATGCCACAGCATTCTCTCCAGGGTGACAGCTTGAGTCTCTGTCTCAAAAAAAAAAGTTAATTGTTGTTACATGAATTTCACCTCAATGAAATGAGATGGACAAAACCCTGAGCTTAGATCATGTCACTCCTGAGCTTAAAGCTGTCTTGTTACTTCCCATTGCCTTCAAAATAAACCCCAATCTGAAATGCCAACCAAGCCAGCCCCTGGCCTGCTTCCCAGCTCCCGCCCTCTATGGCACCTTGTCACTGCCATAGTGTTCGTGGCCTGCGGCACAGACCTGTTCCACTGTACCCTCGCCAGGCAGGCCAGGCCGGCAGGTAGAGCTGGAAGGTGAACGTGGATGGAGCTGAGGAGCCTGATCTTAGGGCCATGTACCAGGGACCTGCCATCTGTGTCCCTTGCAGGGAGGCATCTTGTGGCAAGAGGACAGTGTGTTCTGAGTGGCAGTCACACTCCAACCCCACCATCAGAATGCAAGGGAGTAGGGCTCCAGAGGTGCCCTGGGGCAGGTCTCAGTACCTCTTGTTTTGAGTTTTTCCACACTTTTTTTTTTTTTTTTTTTTTTTGCAGTTTTTGGCCGGGGCTGAGTTTGAACCCGCTACCTCTGGCATATGGGGCCGGTGCCCTACTCCTTTGAGCCACAGGCGCCTCCCTCTTCCACACTTTGTTGATAGAACTTCATCACCATCTTTTAAAAGTGTGCTCTGTTGTTTTCAACATGTTTACAAAGCTGTGCAGCCACCACCAATTCCAGAGCATTTGCTTCTCCCCAGAAAGAAACCCCACAGCCTCAGCAGCCACGCCCATTTCCCCAGCCCCAGGCAACCACTAAACTACTTTGTTGCTCTGGAGTTACCTATTATGGACACCTGTATGAACTGGATCGGGGTTACCTGTTCTGACATCTGTATGAAAGGAATGGGGGTCACCTTTTCTGGACATTTGTATAAACAGAACCTTGCATGTGAGCCACTTTGGATCCTGGGTATGATCCATGCTTTGCCAGGCACATTTCCCAGGCGCATCCACGCTGGGCAGGGGCCAGCACTACACCTTCCCACACTGGGCAGTGCTCGCAGGGCAGGTGTGTGGTGTACTGTTTGCCCCTCGGTCAAGGCCCTTCAGCCAGTAGTTTTGGCTATTAGGAGAACCAATGTGATGAATGTTTTCATCCCTCTTGGGTGTATACCTAGATCTGGGGATTTATAGGGTAACTCCAAGTTTAACCATTTGAGGAGCTTCCAAAGTGGCCACACCATTCACATCCCCCCAGTACCACAGGAGGGTTCCAATTTCGCTAACACTTGGGATTAATCTGACTCTTTGCTTCTAGCCATCCTTGCGGATACAAGGTGAGTCTGACTTGCATTTCCATGACAAGGGGTGGTGCAGAGCACTCTTCAGTCACTCAGATGTCTTCACTAGACAGATGTCTATCCAGACCCCTTGCCTGCCTTTTATTGGGTCACCTTGTTAGTAGTGATTTGTAAGAATTCCTAACTTATCTCTTCTACATTTTTTGATTTTTCTGTGGTAAAATACTTTTATAATGACAAAAAAAAAAGAAAAAAAGAAAACTTATCCAAGACAGAAAAAAATCCCGGATAACAGTCTTTTTAGGCTCGGCGCCTGTAGTACAGTGGTTACAGCGCCAGCCACATACACCGAGGTTGGTGGGTTAGAACCCGGCCCTGGCTAGCTAAACAACAGTGACAACTGCAACAAAAAATAGCCAGGCGTTGTGGCAGGTGCCTGTAGTCCCAGCTAATGGAAGGCTGATGCAAGAGAATTGCTTAAGCCCAAGAGTTTGAGGTTACTGTGAATTGTGATGTCATGGCACTCTACCGAGGGCAACATGGTGAGACTCTGTCTCAAAAAAAAAAAAAAAGAAAGAAAAGAAAGGAAAAAAGTTTTCCTTCTGGGCAGAGCTTTGAAGCCCAAAGTGAAAACACAGCCAGAAACATCAGTCCCCATTGCCTGCATGGGGGGGACACAGCTATTTTGCCCCGCAGGGTGGGAGGCTGAAGTTCACCACTGGAGCCCTGCCCTGCGGCCCCCACACTGCCCACATAACCAGCCAGAGCCTAACCCTGGCCAGAGCCTGTGGGGGTCCAGGTTGTGTAGCATACCTATGGTGGCAAGGCCCGGCATGGCCTGCACCCCAGTGGTACTGGCCAGGGTGTGCAGGGCAGGCTGGTGCAGAAGGGTCCTGGGGCAAAATGGGGCAGAGGACCAGTTAGGGGCTCACCCTGCAGGCAGAGGGCCCCCCCAAAAAAGGTGAGGATGGGGGTGGGCAATGGGCAAGGCTGGACGGCAGGAGTGTCAGGCCCTGTCCTACCCCCTGCCCATACCCACCACCACCAGAGGCCCGGCCCCCCTCGCCCCGCTCCTCTCCACCCACAGCAGGCCAAAGCCACATTCTCAGAACAATTGTTCCTTTTAAAGCCAGCGGGCGGTTCATAAACTGGCTGGCCCCATAGCCCTACAGCCAACAGCCGGCAGACACCCTCGGCCACCCACGCTCAGGCTGCAGCCCAAGGGAGGGTGGAGGGTGGTTATCTTGGATGTTCGCTGCTCCTGGCTTCCTTCCCAGGCCTCACCCACCATCTTCTCCCCCAGGCACCTGCCCAGGTCACCCTTGCAGGGCTGGCACCGACCCCCTAGATCCTGCTGCTCCATCCCCACTGCCCAGCCCTCAACCTGCATGACCCCCATAGCCCCGCCAAGCTCTGGCCCCTCTACTGACAGGCTAAGTCAGTCACAAAACACACCTCAGCCTGGCCTAGACCCTCTGCTGCCTCCCAGGCAGAGTTTCCACCAGAACCTCATCCTGTCCCACCAGGAGCTAACCTGAACAACGGGGATTAGATCACCATCTCTAGAAGGGACAGAGGAGCAGTAGCAGAGTCCTGGCAGTTCAGTGGGGCGACAGATGAGGCCACAGCCAGTGGTCACCTGCCATGATCACCCCTCATTGGGCAGGATCACCAGATCCCACCAGGACCCCTTCCTGGGACCTGATGTGGGAAGCCTTCCCTTCCTGCCAGCTCCCCAGGCCCTCCCCTAACTACACCCCAGGCACCTGGCCTGCCCACCAGGGGTCAAAGGAGACTCTCTGGGAAATAACACTAGTCACCCCACAAGCCTGAGGCCAGCAGAGCGAGGGATCTCCTCTGAGCAGGATGCAGAGGCCCCCCCCCACCCTTGGCTTCTTTTCCTCATCTCTGGGGTAGGCAGAGATCATTAGGTCATTTGACAGCCCCCTGACCCTGAGGCCCCCTCTGGTGGAGAGCACCTTCCTCACAGCATCCCCTGCCTAAAGCCCAGCTTCTGCTGCCATTGGGACTGTCCTAAAGATGAGGAAACTGAGGCTGGAAAGGCAAGGGGGGTGACAAGGTCACACAGCTGATCACAGCAGACCCAGACCAGTTCACACTCGAGGGGCATCTGAACCAGCAGAGGGTCTTCCAGAAAGCCTCGGGGAGTGCTCCCTGCTCCTGTCATCTTGGGGTTCCTGGTGCAGAGTGGCTCTTTTCACTGGGCAGTATGTGGAACACCCTGCCTGGACACATACCTCATCCTGAGACTCCCCTCTGACCCACAGAACTGGGCAGAGGGACCTGGGGCTTCTGAGTGTACCTTGTAAGAGCGTAGCAGTGCCCACCAGGACTGTTTGGGATGCTGCTCCTTGGATGTGCCCCTGGGATCCAGCACCACACCAGGAGAAGCCCAAGCCCTCAAAAGGGTCCTATGCAGGAGCCAACAGCCAAGGCTGGCTGCCCCGGGTCACCACAGCCCCACCAGATACCAGACCACAGCTGCTTGAGAGGTCAGCACCAGCTGCCCAGCACCCACCACCTGAAAGGTCCTGGGTCTGTGTGCTCTGGGCCAGTCTGTTACATGGCTGACACCCCCAGCCTATGAGCCTGCAACAGCGGCAGCCTCCGCACAAGCCTGAGCTGGTCCACGGACCCCAAATACCTCCATGAGGTCCCTTGGAGTGGATGGGCCCAGCCTACCTGCAGAGAATATGTGGCCTGCCACAGCCAGAAACGCGTCGGTCACCACGGGCTCAGCCTGCAGGGAGATGTGCAGCTGGCGAGCCACGTTGCGGTAGACGCCGGGCCGTATCAACTCCAGCTCATCCCCTGCGTGGCCACACAAGAAGATCAGAGGCCACCCACACCACACCCCCCTTGAAAATGACTGGCTCTCAGACCCCCCATCTTAGCCCCTAGGGACATAGGCACCCCCAACCCTATCCCTGCCCCTCTGACAAGCCAGCCCCCTGGGCCAAGCCGGCTAAGCCGGTGGGGCAGGAACCCTGCGGCATAGACGGGCCGGGCCTACACAATGACTCATGGCAAACAGGCCAGAGAGCTGCCCGAGCAGCAGGAGAGGCTGGCAAGTACCCAGAGCCAGCCTGGGGAGAGGCTGCAGACCCCACTCTGTGGGCAGCCCCCATTCTCTTGGAGGGCAATCCAGCTCAAGTCCTAGGGTGGCTCAAGAGATGGCTCAAGGAAATCAACTCAGAACTGCTAAGCCACTGCACCAGCACCCCGCCACCCCCGCGGATTCCTGGTGCCAATCAGGTGTGTGGCAACCACGTCAGTATGGCCCTCTGCAGGCTCAGGACATGCCCCCCTCCCCCCAGTCTGTCTGCCTTGGTGGTGGCAGCAGTGCCGAAATCCTCCATGGCTCTGAGAGCGGGTGTCCCCAGACTGACTAGCTCTCCAGCCAAAGCAAACAGGGAAATGCCGCTGAGCAGACAGTCCTGGCCCATAAGGGTGGCAGAGTCATCCCTGAGGCAGCTGCTCTCCATCTAATTAACAAAAATCTGCAGCCAGGGCCAGGCGGTTGGGGGATGGTGTGGAAATTCCCAGGGCTGGCCTGCCTGTTCCCACAGAGACCTCCGGGGCCACTGTGGGGACACAGCCGGGCCTCTTCCTGTTTGCAGCTGCCTGAGCAGCGCTGAGAGCACAACAGAGAGCTGCACCCAAGCGCCACAGGGTCGGACCCACCTCCCTCAGGGTCAAGGAATTACCTTCACCAGGGGGCCCTAGAATGTACCCTTGGGGTCATCCTCAAAGCTGAAGAGACTGCCAGTGGGCAGCTGACCTTACAGAGTCCCCTCATCACACCAGGCTCTCTGGACAACTGACCAATCCTGAACCCTGTTCGGCCCTGCCCCTCTCCACACGGGGAAGCCTCTGCCCTCCTTCCTCTGATACACCTCCTCCTGGAAGCTGGTGCTGGCCCAGAGAACCTGTCTCCACCCTCGCCCCTGCTCCTGGGGTGGCCAGGTTTACACAGCCTTGCTCCTCATGCAAGTGGCACAAATGCAGGGTCCACACTAAACAGGGACAGGCACACACCACTGTCAGCCAGAGGAGCGATGGTGTCCCCTCTTACGGGGATACTCCCTCTGACACACCTCCCCCACACCCTGACTAGAGAGACACCCATTCCAGGTATCATCATTGCTACCACCTCCCCTCCCTGGGCAGGGCCACAGGCAGGCTCCCACGTTCCCACTCTGGGCATTCAATAGACATTCACGAATGAATGGCCTCAGCTGTGGTGAGGTGAGCTGGCCAGTCTCCCTCTCTGGGGTCCAGACCTTGGAGAGGGTAGAGGCAGCCACTGAGCTGTCTTCACAGGACCATCCAACTCAGAGACTCTGCCTACCCCCTCACCCCAATGGTGGGTGCAATTTCCACAGGGCGGCCCAAGAGGCCTCCAAATCAAGAGGAAAGTTCAGCCTGGCAGGGCCTCAGCCTGTAACTACAAGATCTTATTTTCCAAAACAAACACCAGGACACGTGGTCTGACAAAGGATTTTTGTGCTCAGCTGAGAACAAGGGTCACTCTAGAAGGGTCACTCTAGAAATTTAGCCACCGAAACATCATTTTACACTTTTTTTTTTTTTTGAGACAAGGGTCTCACTCAATTTTGGGAAGAATGTTTGAAATCTGAGCTAAGCAGGTAAATGGGGCTGGGTTCGGGGGCCTGTGCCTGGGTTCAGCTGGCCTGTCCTGCACTCCAGCCATTCCAGGCAGATTTGAGGCACCCTAGGACTAGCCCCCTCTCCTGTCTGAGGGAAACCAAGGTCCAGGAAAGGAGGGTGCTGACCCCACCTTCCGGGCAGCTGTATCCCGAGATGTAGCAGGCCTCGGCCACGCCGGCCAGCTCTGGAGCAGCAACCTGCGGACCACACTCACCCAAGCGCAGCAGCACCGTGCACACCTCCGCCAGGCGGCCGCCAGGGACCAGTGCAGCGCGCTCAGGCGCGCTCCAGGCGAGGCCGGCGCGCAGCAACCGCGCGTGCACGAACTCCCTGCCCAGCGCCTTGGCCTGGGCCACCAGCTCCTTGTCGGTGGGCGAGCGGTCAAAGGCGTCCATGATCTCCGCGGCGAGGACTGAGGAGCGCCGCAGCACCTCCATGGCTGGGACGCGGGCCAGGGGCGCCGCACCTGTGGGCAGACAGCCTTCGGTCGGGCCCGCCCAACCGCACGCCGCCCGGCCGGGCTGCGGAAGGTGAGGCCAGCCCTGTGAGCCACGAGGGCTAGGCGCCGGGCGCGGGAGACAGCTGCCCCCAGCGCGTGCGCCGGGATCTCGCCCGCACGCCTGGCCGGGGCGCACCGGGAGGCTGAGCTGGGCGTGGATCCAGCCGGGTAACCTCTAGCTTTGGGGCCCCAAATCTTTAAAAACAGTCTCACATTCTTTCAGAATACAAATGAAATCCTAAAGATCCCCACGGCTGCCAGGGATCGGAGGCACCAGGGGAAATGGCGATTGTTCTGGAGCCAGCAGCAGAGGCGGGGGCCGAGGTCACAGCCAGACCCCCGCCCGGCGGGCTCCCAGCGGGACCGCGGTTCCCGAGCTCCAGGACCACCCACCTCCGCACCTCGGTCGCAGGTCTCTGTCCAGGCCGCGCCGCGCCGCCCCGTCCGGCCCGCTCACCTCTCCCGCCGCATGTCGCAGGCGCGGGGCTGGGGAGCAGTTCTGGCTTCAGGCTCTGCCCGCCGCGGTCTCAGGGGATCTCGACCCTCTCACTCCAACAGACGACGACGCGCGTTCTGCGCCCGAGCCGGGAGCGCCGGGTCCGCGGAACTCCCGCGCTCTCGGAGGCTCCAGCCCGCGGCGTCGCGGGCGAGGGCGGCGCGGGACTCACCGCGCGACTCGCAGCCAGCGAGAGGGGAGGCTTGGGGCTTCGCCTTCTAAGGAAAAGGCAACCCCCGGGGGCGGAGCCGCGGAGCCCCGCCCGGAGCTCCCCCCACCGCCTCCCGGCTTAAGGAGGACCGAACGAGTTCCCCGGGAGCTGCGATTCTCGTCCGACCCATTTTAAAATTGGGTTGTCTTTGGGTTGTTGGTTTGTAGGGGTTTACATAACCTGACAAATGCCTTTGTAGCTAGGCAGATCCTTGGATTACTGTTTATTTGAAGCTAGCAAACATCTCCCGCTTTGCTGTTACTTCTATTGAATAGGAGTTATTTTTACTGGAGTCCAGTTAATCCTTACTTTATGGTTACAGCCTTTTCATTAGGATATTCTCCTATGTTTTCTTTTAGAAGCTTGACTATTTTAGGGTTCACGTTTAGCTCTATGATGGATCGAAAATCAATTCTTGCATGTGGGGGGGTCAGAGCGCATTTTTGCTGTAGAGATAGCCAGTTGACCCAGCATCATTAATGAAATGCATTATTTTTGCACTGAATAGGACAAGAGTTCTCCATATAAATCAACTGATGACAGCACACACACACACACACACACAATATGTGTATATATGAACTCTATTCTATCCTACTGGTCTATTTCTTTGTTCTTGAGCCAACCTCACACAATTTGAACAACAGCACTAGCCAACTTGACCTAATTAACATACATATAACATTTTACCCAATAGCTGTAGAATATATATTTTTTCCCACATTAACATGGGATATCTATTAAAATAAACCTTATTCTGGGCCATAAACAAGTCTCAGCAACTTTGAAAAGGTTGAAATCATAGTGTGTTCTCTGAATTAAATTAAAACTCCATAACATCGTCCAGAGACTCACCTAAACCCAGGAGTTGGAGGTTGCTGTGAGCTGTGATGCCACGGTACTCTATCCAGGGTGATAGCTTGAGGCTCTGTCTCAAAAAAAAAAAAAAAAACCAAACTGTATGGCCAGGCATGGTGGCTCACACCGGTAATCCTAGCATTCTGGGAGGTGAGAGGATCCCTTGAGCCCAGGAGTCTTAGGCTGCAGTGAGCTATGATGATGCCACTGCACTCCACACCAGGAGACAGAGCAAGACACTGTTTCAAAATACAAAACAGCAAAAAATCCCTAAATGGTAACCCATCCACAATGAGTCTGATTGCTCAAGACTTCTTGGGCAGGCTGGGAGTGGTGGGATCCCAGCACTCTGGGAGGCTGAGGCGGGTGGATTGCTCTGAACTCACAGGTTGGAGACCAGCCTGAGCCAGAGCAAGACCCATGTCCAAAAATAGCTGGGCGTTGTGGCAGGTGCCTGTAGTCCCAGCTACTTGGGAGGCTGATGCAATAGAATTGCTTAAGCCCAAGAGTTTGAGGTTACTGTGAGCAGTGACACCACAGCACTCTACCGAGAGTGTCTGTCTCAAAAACAAACAAACAAACAAAAACACAAAAAACAAAACTGAGAGAGTGTTGTGGGTTAAACTGTGTCCACCAAGAATATATTAATATGTTCAAGTCCTAACACACACCACCTGGGGGTGCGGCCTTATTTGGAAATAGTCTTTGCAGTTGTGATTGAGTTAACATGGGGTCATGCTGGATTAGGATGAATCCCAAGTCCAATGACTGGTGTCCGCACAGGGACAGAGACACAGGAAGAAGACCACAGGATGGGAGGGGCAGCCACTGCAGTGTGCAGTGACTGGCCAGGAATGCCAAGGGCCTTGGCAGCACCAGGTCTGGGATACAGGCAGGAGCAGACTTACCCTGCTGTCCTCAGAAGAGCAAATCCCTACCAAGGCCTTGATTGATGGACTTCTGGCCTCCAAAACCGTGAGAGAATAAACATCTGTTAGTCTAAGCTGCTACTAGGTTTGTGGCAACTTGTTAGGGAACCAATATAGGAGAGATAGAAGGAAAGGAAGCTGGGAGGAAGGGTATGAGGAGAAAAGGAGCAAAAACCAGACTGACATGTGTAACTGGGGCACAAAGCTGGTGTTCTCGAGTCTATTCTAAGCCATAATCCTTCAAGCATGAGAGTGAATTAAAGGCATTTGCAAATCTACCAGGACTCAGGGAGATTGCCCCAACAAGCCTGCTTTAGGGGAAGAATGACTAGAAGACTCTGCCCACAGAAAATGAGCAGGCCGGAGAATGCAGGGGGAGAAGGTGCAGAGAAGCAGCAGGGTAGGGCGCAGAGTCTGCCTGTGTTGACATAAAGTAGGAAGAGCCAGTAATCCCCATCCCAGGTGTAGGTGGCTTCTTGGCCACCTCCCCTTCCAAACCCTTCTTTAGAAAAGGTGAAGGAATTTTAAATTTTTTGCCCTGTGGGGGAAAAAAACCCTACCAAAAAGAATGCTGAGGAGGAGGCTACAGTGGACAGGAGATGTTAATGTTTCCTGCCACCTTCTGACCAAAAGCCAGAGGATGAGGCTGATCCAAGGACACAGCTGGCAGCCGCAGCAGAGTTGTGCTGTGGTAACAAACAGGCCTGGCTCACAGGGACTTCTGGCAGCCAAAGCTTCTTCCTCCCAGGCACATGTCTGTCCTGGAGCAGCTTTGCTCACACCCTGTCCTCCTTCCCACCTCATCCAAGAGCCAGCTCTCTAGGGCACAGCTGTCCCTCAGAAACAGGTGCCAGCTCTTCTGGCTTCTGCTCAGGTGGAACCCAGTCAGGCTGCCCAGCTAGCCATCCACAGGTTGGGGGACAGTCTTCCTCCCACAGGCAAGGACACCACAGCAACTCTGAAGGTGTGGGGGACCTAGAAGTGAGGGGTCTGCCCATGATCCCCACAGCCAGGCCCAGGGCCCTTCCAGAGCTGAAGAGACAAGGTCTTCTCTCGGTACAATGCATCTGAGAGATTCCAGCTGGAACACGGGGAGGTGAGGCCTGAGGGGCTGGGGGACCCCCCTTCCTGATATCAATAAAAAAGAACCCAGGGCGGCACCTGTGGCTCATCCATATACCAAAGGTGGCGGGTTCAAACCTGGCCTCAGCCGAACTGCAAAAACAGAAAAACAGCCAAGCGTGTGGCGGGCGCCTGTAGTCCCAGCTACTCAGGAGGCCAGGAGTTGGAGGTTGCTGTGAGTTGTATGACGCCATGACACTCTACCAAGGGCAATAAAGTGAGACTCTGTCTCTACAAATAAATAAATAAATGAATAAAAATAATAAAAAAGAACCCAAACTATTTTTTTTTTTAGACAGAATTTCTCTTTGTTTCCCTTGGTAGAGTGCTGTGGCATCATAGCTCAAAGCAACCTCAAACTCTTGGGCTCAAGCGATTCTCTTGCTTCAGCCTCCTGAGTAGCTGGGACTACAGATGCCCACCACATCACCTGGTTATTTTTAGAGGCAGGGTCTTGCTCTGGCTCAGACTGGTCTCCAACCACGAGCTCAGGCAATGCACCCACCTTGGCCTCCCAAGTGTTGGGATTACAGGCGTGAGCCACTGCATCTGGCCAGAACCCAAATTCTTTAAAATAATTTAAAGAGGTTTATTTATTTATTTATTTATTTAATTTTTTTTCGTGCAACAGAGTCTCACAATGTCATCCTCAGTGAAGTGCTGTGGAGTCACAGCCCCCAGCAACCTCAAATTCTTGGGCTTAAGCGAGTCTCTTGCCTCAGCCTCCAGAGTAGCTGGGACTACAGGCACTGCCACAACGCCCGGCTATTTTTTGGTTGCAGTTGTCGATTGTTTAGCACGGCTGAGCCGGGCTCAAACCCACCAGCCTTGGTGTATGTGGCTGGCGTCCTACTCACTGAGCTACGAGTGCCTAGCCTAAAGCAGTTTATTTTTTATCTTTTTTTTCTTTTTTTGAGACAGAGTCTCAAGCTGTCGCCCTGGGTAGAGTGCTGTGGCATCATATCTCATAGCAACCTCAAACTCTTGGGCTTAAGCAATTCTCTTACCTTAGCCTCCCAAGTAGTTGGGACTACAGGCGCCTGCCACAACACCGGCTATTTTTTTATTGCTGCAGTTGTCATTGTTGCTTTAGCTGGCCTGGGCTGGGTTTGAACCTGCCAGCTTCAGTGTATGTAGCCAGCGCCCTACCCATTGAACTATGGGTGCCACCAAGAGGTTTATTCTGAACCAAATATATATGACCATAGCCAGGACAGCCATTCCCAAGAAGTCTTTTTTTTTTTTTGAGATAGTCCTACCTTGTCACCCTCCATAGAGTGCCATGGTGTTATAGCTCACAGACTCAAGCTCATGGGGTTCAAAAAAAGTTCTGATACTTAATTATAATGCATCAGCTCAAGATTTTATTCCCACCTTCTAACCTAAAAAGCTACACTTCTTGATTTGGCGGAAGCTTTCCCATGTGTATGTGGCTGTGGGTCTATCTGGGTGTGGTGCTGCTCGCCCTCCTTTCTCTCTGGTGTTGTTCCAGAAAGCCTACTGGATGGGTATTAGGACTTGTGGGCCTCCCTCCATGCCTCTGAGCTTCTCCTTTACACTTTTTCCCGGAGGAATTCCTTCCTCTGCTCAGTCTTTATCTTATGACTTTCTTTTCATCTTCACCAGTTTGCTATCCAGTCCATTTACTATGGCATTTTATTTCAATTCACATTTTCATCGCCCATATTCTTTCTTAGCTGGTTTCTTCCTACAGACACAGAGTTCCCTAGACTTTCTCTGGGATGTTTGCACATATCCAGGGTCTTCTGATTGCCCTCACCTATGTATCCCCAGGGCTGGGCATGGGGGTCAGTTCTTTGTGGCATTTCCCATGTGGTTTGCCTTTCTTCCAAGGTGCGTTGTGGCAGTCTAATAATGGCCTCAAAAGATGTCTTGGTCCTGATCCCAGAACCTGTGATAGGTGACCTTTCATGGCAAAAGGGACTTCAAAGATGTGATTAAATTGAGGATCTTGGTTTAAGACCAGCCTGAGCAAGAGTGAGACCCTGTCTCTAAAAAATAGCCAGGCATGGCTCGGCACCTGTGGCTCAGCGGGCTAAGGCGCCAGCCACGTACACCTGAGCTGGCGGGTTCGGATCCAGCCCGGGCCCGCCAAACAATGGTGGCTGCAACCAAAAAAAAAAAAAAAAAAAAATGGCCGGGCGTTGTGGTGGGCGCCTGTAGTCCCAGCTACTTGGGAGGTGGAGGCAGGGGACTCGCTTGAGCCCAGGAATTGGAGGTTGCTGTGAGCTGTGATGCCATGGCACTCTATCCAGGGTGACAGCTTGAGGCTCTGTCTCAAAAAAAAAAAAAAAAAAAAAAAAATAGCCAGGCATGAGCGGTGTCTGTGGCTCAGCAAGTAGGACACTGGCCCCATATACAGAAGGTGGCGGGTTCAAACCTGGCCTTGGCCGAACTGCAAAACAGAAAAATAGCCAGGTGTTGTGGTGGGCGCCTGTAGTCCCAGCTACTTGGGAAGCTGAGGCAAGAGAGTCAGCCTAAGCCCAGGAGTTGGAGGTTGCTGTGAGCTGTGTGATGCCACGGCACTCTACCAAGGGCGATAAAGTGAGACTCTGTCTCTACAAAAAAAAAAAAAAAAAAAAAAGTTCGTATTGTTTTAAGGCACTAAGTTTGTGGAAATTTGTTACAGCTGCCATAGGAAACTGCCATGCTTGGTAATTTGATGGTGAGCTCACCTTCATATTTGAGGCCCGTCTATACAGCTATCCCCTCTCATCCATGGGTGGGGGGCATGTTCCAGGCTGGAAATGACAGATAGTAATGACCTGTCATGTGCTATGTTTTTCCTATACATACATAACTATGATGAAAATTTAATTTATCAGTAAAGCACAGTGAGAAATTAACAACTAATAATTAAATGGAACAATCATAACAATACGCTGTAATGAAAGCTTTGTGAATGTGGTCTCTCTCCTTCCTTGTTAATATTCTTGTCTGGCAGTTAACTATGGGTAACTGAAGCTGTGGAGAGTGGAGTTGTGGCTCAGGGGACACTGCACTTGAATCACATAATCAGCCTGTGTGGAGACGGGAGAGAAGGGGTGCTCGAGGACACTTTGGGAGCTGGTTTCTGGCTCCCCCCAAGGATAACCAATTCATGGAAAAATTCATGCTTATTTTATAAAATATAGAAAAATATTAAAAATTTGCATAAATCTCATAATCTGGTTCATACCACTGTATGCATATTTCTGTACAATCACAGGAGGAGAAATAGAGGGAGGTGTAGGCTGATAAAGGAAGGGGGTTTTGGGGTATGATAGGAATAGTGGTCTTTTTATACAAGCAACAGTGTGATGACGTCACCATATTCCATCATACGGATTTATTATACAATGACGCCGCATATCACTGGGTATTTAACTTGTTTGGGCTTTTTTACTATTGAGCTAAATTGTTGAGAGTGTGTGATCATCCTCTTTGCACTGATGCCCAGAAGTGGAGTTGCCAGGTCACTGGGGGCGGGGCGTTTGTAAAGCTCTGCCTCTGGAACACGTGAAGCAGCGTGGACAGGGTACGTTCCCTACTTAGGGTTCCCCGGACACGGACGAGGAGTTGGGCTCTGTCCAGTGTGGGGCACAGCGTGCAGTTCCCACTGACTCAATCAGGCCCTTAGACCGTGCCGGCTACGCCAAACTGGGTTTGATTGTTTGCAGGACTTAAGTTCCTTCTCAGAAGGTGAAGACTTGCCTCTAGTTAGGACAGAGGTGACCCAGTGCCCCACCTTCTGCCGCCTGGGGTCCCAGAATCCAAGCAGACGTTGGGTAGGTCTGTTTGGGTCAAGTGACCTTTAGCCATACACCTGACAGACGCTGAGGCCCCATGCGGCGCCGTGCGCGGCGGACAGCGACTCAGTCGGGCAGGAAGGAGCGATCGCCCACAGCCAGCGTGGGCCGGGGCGGCCTGGCTGCCACTCGGGGCCCCCCTTCCCCGCGTCCTTTGTCCATGTCTTTGCCGAACCTTCGCGGGGTGCAGGCACTGGCAACATGAAGGCGGGCACCTTGGACACAGCTCAGGTGGGGCGTCGGAGGAGCAGGGCCTCCCGGGCAGGGCAGGGCAGGGCGGGCCCCCAGCCTGGAGCTGGGACCCGAGGCCGCTATGAGCATAGAGGACTGGAGGTGCTGGCGAGCACTTGGCACAGCCCGTTCCGTCCTACCCAGCCCTCCCTGCAACCTTCTCCCCGGCGCCGGCGCCGGCGCCGATGGGCCCAGCCTGCTTCCGGAGGGGAAACTGAGGCTCGGGGCTCGCGGTGAGCCGGAGCGGGCGACCGAGGGGGTGAGGGAGGTTAGGTCTCCGCCCCCTGCTGGGTCGGTGCCCGGCAACTGTCGCGTGGCGGGGGTCCTGGAGGGAGCCGGCTCAGGAGCCGAAGAAATGGGGGCCAGGGACCGCGGGGATCGCGGGATGGCAGCGGCCTGCAGCCGGGCTGTCGCTCGGGGAGCCGAAGCGCGCTGAGCGGCCGGGTTTCTACAGACGCGCGGGAACAGCAAGGCCACGAGGCACAGACCGCAGCAGGTGCGCAGGGAGTAGCTGTAAGGCTCCGGCCAGGGCGAGGCTTCGGGAGCAGAAGTGGCCCGGGGCTGAGGGGAGGACGGCGCGGAACCCTCGCAGGATCCAGTCACCAATCGCCCACACCCATTCCTGGGGCTGCAGACCCAGGGGTGCCCCACCTGCGCCTGGGCGCCCGTGCCCAACGTGGACAGCGCCCGCCGAGGGAGGGATGGGGCAGGTTACATACCACCCGGGGCCAGAAGGTTCCCACCCATGAGCAGGAAGGCCCCGCCCCTGGTCCGAAGTCCAGCAGTCTGAGCCCAGCCTCTCCCCCAGGTACTGGCCCACAGGCTCCGCCTCTTCCAGAGATCCCGCCCCTATGGACCACGCCCACTACACGCTCCGCGGGCTCCGCCCTTCCACGAGGCCTCGTCTGGTCTACCAGGACAGAATCCCGGGAGACGGCGCCCTTCAGGCCCCGCCCTTCTCAAGGCCCCGCCCCCATCCGGGGCCCACCCCTTCTTATGGGACCCTCCCGCGTGACCACACCCACGCTGGCCCCGCCTCTTCGCAGCCGCCCCTGCGTGGCCACGCCCTCTAAAGGCCCCGCCCCTCCCGAAGGCCGAGGTCCAGCCCTGCCCACTGTGCCCCGCCTCTGCCTGAATACTCTGTCCTCCCCAAGGCCTGGTAAGACGTCCTAAGATAGTCTTCCTTGGGCGGCGCCTCTGGCTCAAAGGAGTAGGACCCTGGCTCCATATGCCGGAGGTGGGGGGTTCAAACCCAGCCCTGCCCCCAAACCGCAAACAAAAATAAAAGATAGTCTTCCTCTGTGTGCAGGGTGCTGTGGGGGTGCTTGGGGATCTTGAGAGGTGCTGCGGGGATGCTGGGGGTCCTGGCAGGTGTTGTGGGGGTGTTGGTGCTATCGCGAGGTGCTGCTAGCTTTTCTGACAGGTGCTCTGGAGTCTTATCACCAGGCATAGCTTTGCCAGCTAGCTGCAGGCAGCTGGTGCGGGGTGGCAAGGGACCCTGCCCACGTCGCAGGTGGCTGCAGGGAGGCGGGAGGGTTCCCTGCTCAGGCAACAGCAGGCCCACAGTTCTGGGCAGCTATTGGGTCCCTTTCTTCTCACCAGCACATTTGGTTTTTCCCTTTCGCAGGCATTTTTTCCCTTCTTCTTGTTTACCCCTTCCTAAGATCTGGAAGCCTCCTTTTTGCACAAATATGTTGTTGAAATACTCAGCATTGTTCTGAGATTTCAGTCATGGCCATCAGCCAAACATAACATATTTTTCTGAATAGAGTAGTAAACCTGGGCACCAAAGAAGTCTGGGAAAATTAGAAAAGCATGAAAACAGGCTTAAAAATCTGTAATCACTGTGTAGAGATAAGGTGTGTATTTGGGCCAACTTCCTCTCAGTTCAGGAGATAATTCACATTTATACAGAATTAGTGTGTACTTCTGAAACCTGATTTTTCACTTAATACTATATGCTGAGTGTGTCCCTCTGGTTAGATAGATAGCAAAGGAACTCCCAGGTGCTCCTTTTATTTTTTTATTTTTTGCAGTTTTTGGCCAGGGCCGGGTTTGAACCCACCACCTCTGGTATATGGGGCCGGCGCCCTACTCACTGAGCCACAGGCACCACCCTCCTTTTATTTTTTTTGAGACAGAGTCTCACTCTGTGGCCCAGGCTATAGTGCCCTGGTGTCATGATAGCTCACGGCAACCTCAATCCTCTGTACTCTGTCTCCCCAGTAGCTGGACCACAGGCACCCACCACAACGCCTGGCTTGTTCTTCTAATTTTAGTAGAGATGGAGGTCTTGCTCAGGTTGGTCTTGTATTCCTGAGCTCAGGCAATACATTCATCTCACCCTCCCAGAGTGCTGGGATTACAGGCATGAGCCACTGCGCCTGGCCATCCCAGACTCTCCTACCCGACAAAGTGGGTGCTCCGCCTTGGTGCTGTCTCGAGCAATTGCCCCACTTGGGAAGAAGGCCAGGTGAGCCCTCTTAGCGATGCCCCCTGAATCCTATTCGAGCAGCTAATTGCTGCAGCTGGGGAAGGGAGGATGCTGCAGGCGGGCAGCCAAGCCACAGTAGGATTTGAAAGTGCTGAGTACACCTTAATTGTCCATTAAAGTGGTTCTTTGGTAAGGTCCGAATCCCAAAGAGGGCCCACCAAGATGGTATTAAACAGAATTCTAGTTCATCATTGGGCGGTTTCCTTTGCTGTGACAAAGATGTGTTCATGGTCCATAGTGAACAGTGAACATACCTTGCTCGGTAAACTTGTCTTTCTCTTCCTTAATCAACTTGGTTTCATGCTTGCCTTGCTTTGGTGGCTCTCGTCATTCTTCCGCCCAGAACACACTGAGAGACCACAGATACCTGCCTGAACCGCGACATTTTGATGCTGTGACTTGGATAATTCTGACTCGGTAGGCCAGGTCCAATTTTTCAATACAGATGCTCTGACTCAGAGGACCCTCTCTCTGTAGGCCATTCTCCCTTTTTCCATGCAGAGGCTCTGATTTGGGGGACCCTGTCTCAGCTGGCCAGCTCCCCTCATTCCATACAGATGCTATTACTTAGGGACCCTGACTTGGCAAGCCAGTCGCCTTTTTCCATGCAGATGCTCTGACTGGAGGGGACCCTGTCTCGCAGGCCAGCCCCCCTTTTTCATGTAGATGCTCTGATTCGGGGGACCCTGTTTCAATAGGCCAGCCCCCCCTTCATGAAAATGCCCTTGCTTTGGGTCCTCCCGCCTTGTGGCCAGCTGGGCTCTGAGGCTCACTTTCGCTTTTTTGCCTTCACCTCTTCTCAGACTGTGGGGTGAGTTCTTGGCTGAACCTGGTATGTGATTGGAGTTTGGGGACCTGTCCCTTGTCCCTCATGTAGAGGACATCTTGCTTCATTGCAGGAAGAGGGCACCAGCTGTTAAGTCTGGTGTCTATTGGTTGGCCTTGGTTTTGATGGTGTGGTTATGGGAAGGGAAGGAATCACCCCAGAAGGAATCATCACATTAAGGCAGAGCAACCTGAGGTGCCAGTGAGAGGCCATGTGGCTAGTGACACAGCTGTGGGTTACATGGAGCAAATGTGCTTCACTTGCAGGTGTGGTCATGAATGGGGGCAAAATTGGCAAAATCAGCCTGACCAGGGAGGCCTTGGAGGACTCCTATGTGTGCATGGACCCTGCCCAGCTCCCCATGTGAACCACAGGCATTAGCACCTACAAGGAGGGCCAGGAAGTGGCCCAAAGCCAGATGCTGAGGACCCTGAGTGGCAGGTAAGCCTGGGCACCCCAAGAAACTGGAGGAGCTGGACCCTGAGACCCAGGAGTCTTGGCAGCTGCTGCAGAAACATCTGGCACAACTGCCAGAAAATGACATTGTAGCAGGGATAGAGACTGGCCAGGGCACCTGGAAGAAGGACCCAGAGAGGCACAGAGTCCCAAACCCCCACCACCCAGGACTCTGTGCTTTTCTGGAGAAAATGGACTTGGAGTTTCTGTGTGTGTCCCCCCCAAGCAAGCTGGCCTTGGATACCCCTGGATACTGCCTGATGTTGGGCTGGTAGGGAGGTGGCTCCTCAGACTGAGGTGCCCCCATCCTCTCAGGTCCTCAGTGAGCTTTGTCCCTGAGCCCTAGAATTCCCTCACACTGCCTGGGGCCACCACAGCAAACCTGGAAGGCAGGAGGTCCCAGCTAAGCCTCTCCTCGTTGCCAAGGACTCAGGCTAGACCCAAGCTGTCAGTCAGGACAGAGTCTCTGGGGACTCTAAGAATGGTGGGAGGCTGATAGTGTCCTGTCCTGAGAAGACTCATCCTCCAGAGCAGTGGTTCTCAACCTTCCTAATGCTGCAATGTATTTTCATTGTTAAAAAGGGGTCACTGTGAGCCAAAAGAAAGTTTGAAGTTATTATTTAGGAAACAGCTAGAAAAATCCTAATATGGTTTTCTTTTAGCATCACAGAACATTTCATTTTAACAAAACCAAATACATACTCATCTCACCAGACCACAGATAATCTTTCAAACTTGATCATATCTTAGAACACAATTCCAAACTGAACAAATTCAAAAAAATAGAAAACACTTCTTGTATCTTCTAAAACTATCATAGAATAAAAGTTGAACTCAATAGCAATGTAAATCTTCATATCCAAATAAAGTCACAGAAACTAAATCACCTTATATTAAGTGACAGTTGGGTCAAAGATAAGATTAAGAAGGAAAGCAAATATTGCTTGAACAATACAATAATGAAGTAAGAAACCATCTAAACCAGGGGGATAGGTAAAGGCAGTCCTATGAGGCAAATTTATAGCATTAGATGCGTAGGAGAACAGAAAAAGAGGAAGTCAACAACCTACTGAGCCATCTCATGGGGCCCATTGCTTGGGAAACTGGGCCAAATGCAACTAGAACAGGACGAGCAACCCAATGCCAAACCTAGTAGAAAAAAATAAATGATCAAAGTTAGAGCAGAATTCATGAAATTGAAAACACAAGAATCATTCAGAAGATTAGCAAAACAAATGTTGTTTCTTTGAAAAGATTAATAAAATTCATAAACCCTTTACCAAATTAAGCAGAAACAGAAAATAATAACGTAAAGCAGAAACTATAAAGGGTAAATAACAATAGATACCACAGAAATATAGAAGATCCTCAAAATTACTACAAAAAACCTCTATATCCAGAAGTATGAAAATGTAGAGGAAATGGACCAATACCTGAAATCATGTTTTTTTCATTCTTATAATACTTAACTTAGAAAAATATTCTCCAGTTCCATTCTTGTTGTTAGAAAAAGTATAGTTCACCTTTCTTTTATGGTTAATTCTCCATGGCATACTTATACCACATTTTATTAATCCACTCATGTATGGGCATTTGGGATGATTCCACATCTTTGCAATTGTAAATTATGCTGCTATAAAAATTTTGCTACACATGTCTTTTTGATAAAAAAAAAAAAAGACTGGAATATAGGCAGCCTGAAAAAGCTAAACTGTGTAGAAAACAATATCCCAGAAAATGGAGCTACTCAGAGAAAGGGCTCCATAAACCTTCATTAAGTTGCATCTAGTATTGAATGCTATGCTATGCTGTACATACAGAAAGTGAAACTCCATGGACAGGTCAATAAAAGGCCCAGGGACCTGAAGGTGGAACAATTCCCAACAATGAAGCAAAGGTTGTAAAGGTTGAGTTCCAATCAGCTGCCCTTGGACAATATAAAACATTCAAACTAAAGGACTGAGGAAGAAGAGGTTGGGGGGGAAATGAACAGAGCCTCAGAACTCAGTGACAGTATGCATGGGTAACAGGATCTTCATAATGTTGTGATGGTGGGGAAGGAGTGTCAGTGAAAAAAATTGAAGAAATAATTGCTATTTTCTACAAATTGGATAAAACCTGTAAATCATGGCATGTCATTAACATATTCCTGAAAACCAGTCCTTTTATTTGTTTATTTTTACTCTTACAACTAAGTAAATTCTTTCTCTTGTGGATTAGGAAAGGGGAATGGTGACACTAAGGAAGACTAAGTTTAGAAAATAAATGAACAAAATTAGAGCAGAATTAAATGAAATTGAAAACACAACAAACAAATGAAAAAATCCACAGTTGATGGATCGTCAAGCAGGAAAATTACTCGACTAACTTTTTAAAACTTGATGCATAAGTAGGCATTACAATCCTGACAGAAGACTTACAAATTAAATACAACAACATAGAAAACTTAAAAGTTTGAGGAAGAGGCACAGACTGCTCCTGGTGTATTTACATATGTATAAAATATAGAGATACATGCAATTTATATAAATGCACTTTTCTAGCATTTCTATGTCACTCTTAATTTTATTTTCCATGATTAAACTTTTTTGACTTATTGAGTACACCTATTCTCAACCCGATGTGTATATTATCATAAATAAGGGCTGAAGGCACACTATTTCTGAATTCTTGGTAGTAAGGATATTAGTATATTATCAACTGACAATTTGGGTAGAGTGGGCTCAGAGAAACCTTTTGTGAAGGTCTTTCGTGGTGTTCATATAGGGTTATTAATTCATATTGCCTGACATTTAAAACCAGATGGGTAAATATATTGTAAGAAAAGCAAGCACTATCCTCTAATATAACAAGAATTGACTGAATGACCTCAGAGGTTATTCCTATCTTAAATGTGTGTGGACATGTGATTTTATTTTGAATCAAGTCTGATAATAGAAAAGCTGAAAGCCTTATGTGAGTAGAGTCCTCTGCCAGAAGTTTCAGGAAGACTTCCAAGTCCCTTTTATCTCTTTCTATTAAGAATATACCTTGGGGGTTTTTGAGATTATTTTTGTCTTTGTTACTTATAAAATAAATAGTCTAAAATAATAATCTTGGTTCATGTCTTTTCTAAACAATTCAATTCATGCATGTATTCTGATACTCTTATATAAATAAAAGATTAGAGGCAGTTTACAATTCACCCATATGTTACAATTAGATTTTTAAAATATAAGATCAAGAACATGGGAAATATGAATTTAAAGAAAAGCAATGAAAGGAGGGAATAAAGAAATTACTGAGGCCACATTGTTCTAAAACATTATAGAATTGAGTTTCAATATGGCTTCTACTGGTTTCTATAACCCTCTTTTTTTTTTTGCAGTTTTGGCCGGGGCTGGGCTTGAACCCACCACCCCTGGTATATGGGGCCGGCGCCCTACTCCTTGAGCTACAGGTGCCTCCTTATAACTACCTCTTAACGATCATCTGCTATGGGTTAAGCAATATTATTGTTTACTAATTCCATACCCTTCACACATACACACACAATCACATCACATCACATTGTATCACATATGTGTAGCTTGTTCAGCTACAAAGACAATGATAGTTTCGTTTTTGGCCTGGTATATAACAGATGCTTCTTCTCTGAAGTCATGCTGAGGTTTTATTGGAGTCTTCACTGTTTGTCATTGTGGTAAAATACACACACGTGCACATACACATATATATGAAAAACCTAAAATTTGTGACTTTTAATAATATTTAAGTTTATTGTTTTTGGCATTAAACACATTCAAATTATTGTGTAACTATCACCACCATCCAACTCCAGAAATCCTTTTGAATCCCCAGTCTAAAACTCTGTCCACTTTACCCTCTTTGTCCACAATAGCCCCCTTTCCTTCATCTGTAACCCCTGGTAACTACCATTCTACTTTCTATCTCTAACGTTTTACTACTCTGTATAATTCATGTAAATGGGAGCATACAGCATTTGTCTGTTTGTGACTGGCCTACTTCATTGCCTTACTGTCCTTAACATTCAGGCATGTATCGTGTGTAAGATTGTCCTACTTATATAAAACTAAATAATACGTATTCAGTATTATTTTAAAATGCACCCAGCATTTGTTTTAAACAAATATGGTAAGATATACAGACACAGATATAGCTATAATAAAGGAATAAAATTTGACTCCTAGCTTCCTAGAAACAGGAGAAAGGGAATACCCCGGAGCCACACGGGGAGGAGTGAGTCAATGAAGAGGCAGAAAGCAGGGTTCAGAAAGACGCGGGCAATAACTCTAAATGTGATGTTCATGGGAAGAAGTGGGCAAGGCAGGGCAAGCAGGCTAAGGAGGCTTCAAGTTGATCATTTGATTAATTTTGACAAGCTCTCAGGTGTAAGGTCTGTTTCAAATTGTCAGGTATCTAGTCAGTAGTGGCCCAGAGTATAAAAGCTAAATGAAAGGATAGTGGGCTGTGGCCTTCAGATTGGTCAGTTTGAATATGACAAGTATACTTTAAGGCAGGTATTTTATCTCTAATCAAAGAAATCAACTAACTTTGTGAGCAGTCTCGCCAGAATCATTAAGTCCCAAGATATCCAGATACCCCACAACATAACACAGAAATGCAATACATACACATTTAACATTTTGCTTAATCACTTATTTGTCAGCAGACAGACACAAGTCATTTTCATCTTTTGGCTGTTATGAATCCTTACAATCCTTTTCACCCATCTGGGTAGCACTTTTAATGTTATTATCTAAGAGACTCTTACTTGAAGAGTCTTTTATCCATTTTTTGGTCTTTGCCAAAAAGCTATTTTAATTAGTGTCTTTATCATTCAGTTTCTGTGAATATTTTGCTTCTAATGCACTTCTGAAAATGTCAACATTAATATTCACCTTGAAATAAATTTAAGCTCACATCTAAGTGTTCTGTTTTAGTATCCATTTCTCTGATAGTTTATGTCCTGCCCTCTGAGCACTCAATAGATACCCAGGGTACATACAATGCTGCTGTGGAGATGGTCACTTTCAGGTATGGTCCAACCAAAGATAGAATTTTGCACCTGGTGAATATTTTTAATCACTCTATATAATATCATTGAATACCAGGTGATTAAGACACAGCAGCATAAGTTTTTGTTTGTTTTTCCAATTTATTTATTTGTCAATTTATCTTTACAGTGCTAAAATACATGTAACACACAATTTATCACTTCGTCCATTATGAACTATATTTCGGTGTCACTAAGTGTGTTTCCAGAGTTGTAAAATAAAGCTGGTATCTACATCCAGAACTTTTTCATTATTCCAAACAGAACATCTGTTATGTTTAAGCAGTCATAGCAAATATCATCTTGCCCTAGATTTTCCACTACACATATATGTTGTGTTATAGTTATTTTCTAAATGAGGCAAGAATCCTGTTCTTCCCATTTAATATCAAAATCAATATTTATAGACAATAGTTAGGAGTTTTCAGTGATCATTTAACAATCATCTCTAATCACAGAGTCGACAGGTTAGAATTTTTATGTCGTTGTAAATATTTCACTTTACACATTTTTATGTCCATATTCCCCATTCTATTCCATAGCTTAGATTATTTAAATTGATCACTTATCTCAAGCAATTTAATTTATAATGACTCACCATATAACTCATCTGTGACTGGTATCATGCTACCACTGTGTGCTAACAAAAAATGAGTACCTGTAATAAAACATATTTTTAAGAATTGGGCTTTTGTAGTACAATCTCAGGTCTGGTAGCGTGATTCCTCCTGCTAATGTTCCTAAATTTTTATCTAATTTGTATTCTGATTGTGAAGTATAGTTCATGATGATTCATGTAATTTTTGAAAAGAGACTATTATCACTTTATTACTTGCTTTTTTAATTCTTGTGGCTATTTTGCCCCTCTCTTTGTCTTCCTTTGTGTCATTGATGTTTATAGTGATAGGCTTTCACGTTTTATTATTTTAGTGTGTCTTTATAGGTATTTTCATGGCAATTACACAGTACTACTAATAATTACAACAATATATTTTAAACTGATAACAACAGAACTTTAGCGGTATATAAAAATCTTTCCTTATTATATATGCCCTCAACATATTGTTACTGACATCACCAGTTATATCTTGTTCTATTCCATACCCAATAATAGAGGTTTAGTATTAATTTATGTTTTTATTTTTAAATTTTACAGCATGATTAAGAGTGTTTTCTGCACCATCATTATAATGCTACTGAATTTTTACTTAGGTATTCTTACATGTCTTTCCCAAAGAGTTGTCAATATTTTCATATGATTTTGTTGTATTGTTTTCTAGAATCTTTTAATTTAGTATTTTCAGTGGAAAGTGCTGCCTTTGGTATTTCTTGTGGGACAGGTCTATTGGCGATAAACTTTTTCAGCATCTGGTAATCTTGATTCTTTATGTTTTCTTTGTTTAGAAGGGAGTTTTTCTGAATATAGTACTTGTGCTTTGAAATCTTTGTTCCTTTATCACTTTGTATCACCCGTCTCTTTTCTGGCATGCAAAGTCTCTGTTTATAAAACCATTAGTAATGTTGTAAGAGCATACTTATAGATGACATCTCACTATTCTCTTGCAGCTGTCAAGATTTTCTTCTTGAGTGTGACCTTTGAAACATTGCTTATAATCTGTTTAGTTATAGGTCCCTTTATATTTATTCTAGAGGAAGTATATTGAGCTTCTTTACTTTATATTATTATGTCTTTTTTTCTAACATCTGAAAAATTTTCAGTCATTTCTTATATTCTTCAGCTAAACAATTTGTTTTATTCTGTGATTTTTTTGTAAATATTCTTATTTTGCTGATTTCATTAAGTTGTCAGCATTACAATTTCACTCATTGAGCATCATTCAAATGGTTACTATTAATTTTGTAAGGTAACTTATACATCTCCAGTTTGTTATGGTTGACCTCTGATTATTTTCTTTGATTGGATATGTTCCTCTGATGTTTTGTGTATGTTATAATCTTTGGTTAAGATTTGAGGATTAACAAAATGCCACCTTTACAAACTTTATCAAGTGGTTTTATCCTAGAGGATTCTGAAACCAATTGGTAGAGATTCAAGGGACCTAAGATCTGTTTTGATTTTGTTTCTTCTGTTCAACTGTGTGTTTGTTTTTCATTTAAGGCAATTTTCCCTCATTTCTTAAGAGCCTGTTCATTGTTGGCTACACATACTTTCTCTGTAATACTGAAGTTTCTCTGCTACTATAACAAACTTTTACCTTTGGTCTCAGCACACTTAGTTCATCTTTCAAAATACAGCACCATTGGCCAGGCATGGTGGCTCATGCCTATAATCTTAGCACTCTGGGAGGCTGAGACAGGTGGATTGCCTTAGCTCATAAGTTCGAGGCCACCCTGAGCTAGAGTGAGACCCCATCTCTAAAAATAGCCAGGTGTTGCAAAGGGCGCCTGTAGTCCCAACTACTCAGGAGGCTGAGGCTGGAGAATCGCTTAAGCCCAAGAGTTTGAGGTTGCTCTGAGCTGTGACGCCATGGCACTCTATCAAGGGTGACAAAGTGAGACTCTGTGTCCAAAAAAAAAAAACAAGGATAGCACCATTTCTTTCAGAACTCTGTGTTATTTAAGACAGAAACCACTCCTTGGATGGGTCACCGACAACCAGGAGGATGAATGTAGTTATCACTGTTTTATTTCTCTTTTGAGAGTGAATCTGGGAGTTGGGAGTTTAGGTCCACGTGTATCATGCTACATTAAAAAGGAAGAAAGACCATGTTCAGTTAGCATATCAAACTTCTTTTCCCCTTGTATGTCACTCTTGGAATTGTGCTTACCTGGTATGCTGAAAACTCTTATCTGGTTGTTAGAATTCCTACAAAGGCAATTTTGTCAGTATAGTTTTGTTACATTTATGTAGCCAAAAGGGAATTAGAATTTATATAATGTATTTTGCCACCTTACTAATGTGCTTGTCAAAATTTTATACATTGCATTTGTAATGTATATTCGTCATGTTCTGACAAAAATGAGTGAGTTAATTTGTTATTTTAAAAATTTCTTCCAGCTATGTCCTCTTATTTGGCCCAAGACCATTTGCCAGAAGAAGGCATAAATGCTTCCTTCCAAAAAGTGGTATTTAGAACATATGGAAGTCATAGTCTTGAGAATTTAAACTTAATGAAAGACTGGGAAAATGAAGAATGTGAGGAAGCCTTTAAACATTGTTCATACATTACTAAACATAAGAGAATTCATAATGGAGAGAAACACTATAAATGTGAAAAATGTGGCAGTACTTTTAGCTATGGCTCAAGCCTTCATAGACACAAGAGAATTCATACTGGAGAGAAACCCTACAAATGTAATGAATGTGGCAAAGCTTTTAACTGCTGTTCACACCTTACAAAACATAAGAGAATTCATACCGGAGAGAAACCTTACAAATGTGAAGAATGTGGCAAAGCCTTTTACACATATGCATGTCTTTGTGTACATAAAAGAATTCATACTGGAGAGAAACCCTACAAATGTGAAGAATGTGGCAACACTTTTAATTACAGCTCAAGCCTTAATATACATAAGAGAATTCATACCGGAGAGAAACCTTACAAATGTGAAGAATGTGGCAAAACATTTAACTGTAGCTCAAACCTTCATACACATAAGAGAATTCATACTGGAGAAAAACTCTACAAATGTAAAGACTGTGGCAAAGCCTTTAACAAATATGCACATCTTACTGTACATAAAAATATTCATACTGGAGAAAAACCTTACAAATGTGAAGAATGTGGCAAAGCATTTAACACATATGCATACCTTTCTGTACATAAGAGAATTCATACTGGAGAGAAACCCTACAAATGTAAAGAATGTGGCAAAGCTTTCAAGTGGTGCTCAGACCTTACTGCACACAATAGAGTTCACACTGGAGAGAAACCTTACAAATGTGAACAATGTGGCAAAACTTTTAAGTATAGCACAAACCTTCATAAACATAAGAGAATTCATACTGGAGAAAAACTCTACAAATGTAAAGACTGTGGCAAAGACTTTAATGAATATGCACATCTTACTGTACATAAAAATACTCATTCCAGAGAAAAACCCTACAAATGTGAAGAATGTGGCAAAGTGTTTAACACATATGCATACCTTTCTGTACATAAAAAAATTCATACTGGAGAGAAACCCTACAAATGTAATGACTGCGGCAAGACTTTTAACTATAACTCAAGCTTTCATAGACACAAGAGAATTCATGCTGGAGAGTAACTACAAATGTAATGAATGTGTGAACACTTTTAACTGTTTGTAACATAGTAAACATGAAAAGAATTCATTTTAACAAAATACCCTATAAATGTGAGGAATGTGCCAAAGCCTTTAATCAGTGGTCATACCTTTCTAAGCATACATACTAAACAGAAACCTTACCAATATGAAGAATATTGCAAAGCCTTAAGTTAGTACTGAAACCTTTATAAACATAAGATAGGTCATACCAGAGAGAAACCATACAAATGTGAAGAATGTGGCAGACTACCCAGTGCTCTTACCTTACTATGCATTCATACCTGAGCAGAATTCTACTAATGTAGAGAAAGTGGGAAAGCCATTAATAACTGATCATGTATTACTTGAAATAAGTGAGTTATGCTGAGTAATGCAGTTCTCTGTTAAAAAATACTGTGGTACTTTACCAAACCATAGTTAGGTCCTTTGGAGAAAGATAAAAGCCCAGATTTGGGGGCTATATAATGAAAGGGCCAATTTGAACATCTTATTAAAGAAAGGGAAATACATTCTTCAAGGACAGGAATCTTGTATACCTACATAATGCTAAACTTTAAAAATTGTTCTTACATTTACCAACAAAGTAGAAAGCAGTTGCTTCTGGGAATCACAGGGAACTTTTACTCACTAATACCAGACTGCTACTTCATTTAGCATTACATCCTTGTACAGGGTTCTCTTAGCTTCATGCAGGTCCTGCCACTCCTCCCAGGTGAAGTACACCATCACATCTTCAGATGACACCAACCCCTATAATGGCATATTTCTAAAGTCATCATTCTTGGGTCATAAGAACATAAAGTCAGGCTGGATGTGGTGGCACATGCCTGTATCCTAATACTCTGGGAGGTGAGGCAGGAGGATCACTTGAGGTCAGGAGTTCAAGAACAGTTTGAACAAAGTGAGACCTGGGTTCTACCTAAAATAGAAAAAAATAGCTGGGTGTGATGGTATGTACCCATAATCCTCAGCAGGAGGATTATTTGAGCCTGGGAATTTGAAGTTGCTGTGAGCTAGGCTGAGGTCATGATACTCTAAGCCTGGACAACAGAGTGACACTCTTCTCTTGAAAAGAAAAGAACATAAAGTCAGAGTTCATTATGCTCTGTGTGGGTTGTGAGTATTGCGTGTACTTTATCCATGATGGAGCTTGTTTTTTACTCTGTATGATGTAAGAAAGAAAAATTACAGTGGAAACAATCTGCTACTGCTATTTATTAAAAATTCCATTATACTATTATACTTTATCATTCTGTTATCTAGAATTGTCCCTGTTAAGCATAACAGCATGCTAAAAGTTCTGCTCCTCCAAAGTGCTTAACACATTGTTGACAACTTGTGTTTTCATCCCTTAATGTTGACTGATGACGAGTTAACTTGTGTTTGCACTTGCATTAGCTTTTGTGATTTTTTTTTTTTTTTTTTGAGACAGAGCCTCAAGCTGTCGCCCTGGGTAGAGTGCTGTGGCATCACAGCTCACAGCAACCTCCAACTCCTGGGCTCAAGTGATTCTCCTGCCTCTACCTCCCAAGTAGTTGGGACTACAGGCGCCTGCCACAACGCCCAGCTATTTTTTAGTTGCAGACGTCATTGTTGTTTGGCAGGCCCAGGCTGGGTTGGAACCTGCAAGCTCAGGTGTATGTGGCTGGCACCTTAGCCACTTAAGCCACAGGTGCCAAGCCGCTTTTGTGATTTTTACAACACAGGGTAATAATGTAGGCTATTGTAAAAGTCTTTGTGATCATGTTACCAGAGTAATAGCCAAGAACATGGAATACCTTCTGCAAAACATTGCTGGTTAACAGGTTAAGATGTGGTTAAAGATATAAGTATACCTGGAACAATGGGTTTAGATAAACTCATTTAGACATAAGTTAAACTTAGATCAGGGAAACAGAGGTGTAGAAAAAATAGAATTTTATACCTTATAAGGTTGTGAGAAAAACCAAAGTATTGGACCTTCTATTTGAATGTTACCTCATGAGTATGAAGCAATAGAAAGCCAGTCATGAAAGCACAAAGAACACAGGCCAGATAAATGGAACTGCAAAGAGCACCAGGTCTGGGTTAGTGTTCTGGGCCGTGATGAAAGGTAAAGGTCTTCAAGGAACTGATTATCAAGTGATTTTTGCATTTAAATACTTGAGGGATTACAATAAAAATTTCATGTGCTTACTGGTTTTACAAAGTTATAAAGTATGTTATTAGGCATTCTTGTACCTCCCTCCTGTATTCAGAAGCATTGCTGGTGTCCACATAAAGGTGAACCCCACCTGCTTCCTTAAAGCATAGGTTGTAAATGACGAAAGGAAACAAAAAGTGTTAAATGACTTGACCAGATTTGCATTTTCACAGTCATCTCCCAGGAAAATGAGGAAAAAGAGAGGAAGAAAACACCCATGTCAGGATGCAGGCAATAAAAATATCAAAAAGATCCTAAACAAGAGAAACAGGGTGGTGCCTGTGGCTCAGTGGGTAGGGCGCCAGCTCCATATGTGGAGGGTGGCAGGTTCGAACTTGGCCCTAGCCTGCTAAAGCAGCAATGAGAATTGCAACAAAAAATAGCTGGGCACTGTGGTGGGTGCCTGTAGTCCCAGCTACTCAGGAGGCTGAGGCAAGAGAATCACTTAAGCCAAAGAGTTGGAGGTTGCTGTGAGCTGTGACGCCATAGCACTCTACTGAGGGCAACAAAATGAGACTGTCTCCAAAAAAAAAGAGAAACTAAGAATCTGGGCTTGGCACCTGTAGCTCAAGTGGCTAAGGTGCCAGCCACATACACCAGAGCTGGTGGGTTCAAATCCAGCCCGGGCCTGCCAAACGACAATGACAGCTACAACCAAAAAATAGCCAGGCGATGTGGTGGGTGCCTGTAGTCCCAGCTACTTGGGAAGGCTGAGGCAGGAGAATCACTTGATCCCAGGAGTTGGAGTTTGCTGTGAATTGTGATGCCACAGCACTCTACCCAGGGCGAAAGCTTGAGGCTCTGTCTCAAACAAACAAACAAACAAAAGAATTTGGAACTAATTTTCCATCCAAAAAGTGAATAGTGTGCTTTAATTCCATGCTGTCTGTATGGCTGACTAGGTAGATACTGGCCCTATAAACTGAAATGGAAAAAAAACAATATGATGGGCAGAAGTAAGAAAGATCTTAGATACATTATTTGAAGTTTTTGTAGTCAAATACATGGTGATGTCCATCTGGCAGCTGGATACATGATCTAGAGCTCAGAAGAGAGATCTAAGATGAGGATTTGGGAAGCAACAGAATTTCAGTGGTAGCTGAAGCTATTACATTGAAGGAAATGGCTCAAAAGAGAACCTAACCATTATAAAGAACAAAAGGAACAATTGTAGGATTTGAAGACACACTAATATTTCTTGGTGTAAGAAGAGAAATAGACAAGGGCAAATGAGAAGAAATTTTAAAAATTTATTCTAGGAATAAGGATAAGCTCAATATTTATAAGTATATCAACATATTTCATTATACTCATGCTTTAGCGGATAACATCTTGTAATCACATAAACATTGAGAAGATACATTTAAATATGCCAAGCCATTTGTAATAAAAATCCTCAATAACAAAGGTATTCCTTTTTAATATGTTATAATGTATATAACAGCCTGAAAGACAGCATGACAGTTAATGGGAAAACATTGGAGGACACAGACGCTTCACGGTTATTCAGTATTGTACAAGAAGTATTAATTCAAATGAAAAGGAAAAACCCAAAATGAAAAAGATTATGGTTGGCATGTAATTTACACCTAGAAAATCCAAGAGAATCTCTGGAAAACTACCCAAAATAAGTCAATAAATTAACAGACTATAAAAATAACATAAAAGTCTTTTTATAAGTTATACAATAAGAAAATTTACAGAATAAGAAAACATTTAACAATTTTAGAGCTATAGGGTGAAGTGGAAAAAGTGAAGGATACAAATAAGAGCTACACATATAAAAAGATACGGCATATTTATAGGAAGATTGTACACCATAAAGATGTCAATTCTTCATAAATCAGTAAAGCAATTCACCATCCTATGAAAATAACACATTCTAATGTAAGCTGATATTAAAGTTCATGTGTAAAAGTAAACAAGCAACAGTAGATAGTGTGTTAGGTTATGTTTCTCTTCACCCAAATCCAGTGTTTTTCTTTGTACCAGTCAGTTTGTATGCCTTAACACATACCCTAGACTGGGTGGCTTAAACAGCAGAAAAATTTTCCTTTACAATTCTGAAAGATGGGAGATCCAACATCAAGGTACCAGCCAATTCAGTTCCTGATGAAGTCTGTCCTCTGGGCTCACAGACCACCGCCTTGATGTTTCCTCACTTGATGAAGAGAAATCTCCCTCTTGCTATAATGCCAACAGTCCTATTGGATTAGGGCTCTATTCTTAAGACTGCATAAGAGGTCTCATGACCTCATAAGAGACTGCTTTTATGAATGGGTAGCCACATGGTTGGTCAACCATGCCTACATAACAGAACTCAAAAACAGAACATAGGCTTGAATGAAATTCTCAGGTTGTCAACGTATTGTGGGTGTTATTACATGTTGTTAGGAGAAATAGGCAGTAACAAAAAAACTTTGAGAGAAAACAACTAAAAAGCTCATGCTGTAGGCTGGGCACAGTGGCTCATGCCATAGCACATACCCTAGATGGGGTGACTTACAGAAATTTTTTCCCTCAATTCTGAAAGCTAAGAGGTCCAAGATCAAGATACCAGCCCACTCAGTTCCTGATGAAGTCTCTTCTCCTGGTTCACAGATCACAGCTATTATCCTAGCACTCTGGGAGGCTGAGGTGGGTGGATTGCTTGAGCTCAGGAGTTTGAGACTAGTCTAAGCAAGAATGAGACCCAGTCTTTACTTTAAAAAGTGTGTGTATGTGTGTGTGTGTGTATGCATGCATACATATACGTACACACACAAAATTTATGCTCACATTGTGGCAAAGACCAGTAGTCCCAGCTACTCAGGAGGCTGAAGCAGGAGGATCATTTGAGCCCAAGAGTTTGAGGTTGCTGTGAGCTATGATGTAGCCACTGTATTCTACCCAGGGTAACAAAGTGAGACTCTTGTCTCAAAGGAAAAAAAATCATGCTGGATGATTCATGGATCCTGCCCTACACACCTTGTCCCTGGCTGATTTTAGTGGATCCTTTCATAGTAGTACCATACCTGTGAGCATAGACTATTCTGAGTTATTTAGAACTTCACAGGTTCTTGCAGTTTGGCCGGGACTGGGTTTGAACCTGCCACCCTCGTTATATGGGGCCAGCGCCCTGCCCACTGAGCTATAGGCATTGCCCCGAGAGCCTTACAGGTTCTTGAGGACCCCTAAACTACCAGCTAATATCAGAAGAGCCACACTCTTTAGGACACCAAAACTTCTTAACAGAGGCCAGGCACAGTGCCTCACACCTGTAATCCTAGCACTCTGGGAGGCCATGGCAGGTGGATTGCTGGAGCTCATGAGTTCAAGACCAGCCTGACCAAAAAGCAAGACCCCATCTCTACTAAAAATAGAAAAACTGAGGCAAGAGGATTGCTTGAGCCCAAGAGTTGGAAGTTGCTGAGAACTATGACATCACAGCACTCCACCCAGGGCGGACAGCTTGAGACTGTCTCAAAAAACAAAACAAAAAACAGGTCTCTACAGAAAAAAAAAAATGTAATTACACCAAGGCGTACAATAATCAAATCAAAATGCTAACAGAAATCTTGGTAAATAGAAATGAATAAAGAACACTGGAAATGGCAAATACCTGAAGAAGCATATATGTTGCTCTTATTTCCAAACTCTTTAAAAAGTCATTGATTACCTAGGTTACATCATACCCACGTTCTATTACTTTTTTGGTGAGAATTGCTGAGTGCTGATCTGTTGATTTGACCAATACTCGGAGTATTTGTAGTGTGCATTGTACACACTGTCTCCAAATATGGAAATTATTGTGTGCAGGACATGCTTGATTCATTGAGTTGGTCACAGTGTTGCCATCATATTTCTATGCTCCCTGAAGACTTCCTTATTCAACAAGCCAGGCTTTTCTCCCATCCCCCTTGAAGCCTCTTTCTTTGTTCCTGATTATTTTTGAGACAGATCTCACTTTGTCACCCTGGGTAGAGTGCCATAGCATTATAGCTCACAGCAACCTCAGACTCCTGGGCTTAAGTGATTCTCTTGCCTCAGCCTCCCAAGAAGCTGGGACTATAGGCACCTGCCACAACACCTGGCTATTGTTAAAAGACAAGGTCACGCTCTGGCTCAGGCTGGTCTCGAGCCTGTGAGCTCAGGCAGTCGGCCTACTTTGGCCTCCCAAGTGCTGGGATTATAGGCATGAGCCACTGCGCCCAACCTTTGTTTCTTTTTAAAAATTAATAAATTGTAGAGAATTCATACAATAGAATAATGCTCAACAATACAACACAAATACTGAATCACACAACTTGGATGAATCTCATTAATCTAGTAAATGAGGAAAGCTGGACATAAAATTATACATAATTATACATATTATTTCATTCAAAATAAACCTATAGGGTGGTGCCTGTGGCTCAGTGAGTAGGGTGCTGGCGCCATATACCGAGGGTGGCGGGTTCAAACCCAGCCCTGACCAAACTGCAACAAAAAAATAGCCAGGCATTGTGGCGGGTGCCTGTAGTCCCAGCTACTCGGGAGGCTGAGGCAAGAGAATTGCTTAAGCCCGGGAGTTGGCGGTTGCTGTGAGCTGTGACACCGCGAATACTCTACTGAGGGCGATCAAGTGAGACTCTGTCTCTACCAAAAAAAAAAAAAAAAAGGAAAAAATAACCCTATAGTGAAAACAACACAGAGATTGCCTTCTGTTGAGGAAAAAATGCTGGGGAAAAACACAAGAACATTTTTGAGGATGATAAAAATGTTTTGTTCTTAAATAGGGTGAAGGTTATATAGGATTATTTGTCAGCAATGTAGAATTAACTAAGACTTGTGCTTTTGAATGTATGTACATCTTATCTTGCATGTCTCACTGTATTTATTTAATTCAAAAGTATTTGTTTAATTCAAAAGCTAGAAATTAAGGTTAATGAGGAAGGCATGTTCACAGCTGAGATAGGGCAAAAGCTAAGCCTCTTTCACCAACCAGACAAGTTGTGGATACAATGGAAATGTTTTTTTTAATTAAAAGTACTCCTCCAGGAAACACATGAACAAGGTGAAACAGCCTATTGCTGATATGAAGAAAGTTTGAGTGGTTTGGATCAGCCACAACATGCCCATAAACGACAGCCTAATTCAGAGCAGGGCCCTAACTCTCTTCAACTCTATGAAGGCTGGAAGGATAAGGAAGTTGTAGAAAAATAGTTTGAAGCTAGCAGAGGCTGGTTCATGCATTTAAGAAGCCATTTCCATAACATAGAAGTGCAATATGGGCTCACGCCAGTAATTCTAGCATCTGGGAGGTAGGAGGAGGTCCAAAGTTGAAGACCAGCCTAAGCAAAGCCAGACCCACTCTACCTAGTGAAAATAGAAAATTTAGCCAGTGTGGTGGCATGGGCTTGTAGTCTCAGCTACTGGGGAGGCTGAGACAGGAAGATGGCTTGAACCCAGGAGTTGAGGTTGCTATGAGGTAGGCTGAGGCTGTGGCACTCTAGCATGAATGACAGAGGGAAACTGCCTTAAAAAAAAAAAGTGTAAGGTGCAGCAGCAAGTTCTCCAGAAAATATAGCTAAGATCATTGAAGGTGACCACACTAAACAAATTTTTAATGTAGATGAAACCATTTTATATTGGAAAAAGATGCTGTGAACTGCCCAGGAGCTGTGGCTCATGCCTGTAATCCTAACAATCTGGATAAGGCAGGAGGATCTCTTGAGCTCCGGAGTTTGAGACCAGCCTGAGCAAGAGTGAGACCCCATCTCTACTAAAAAAAAAAAAAGTTTGTCAGGTGTTGTGATGGGGGCCTGTAGTCACAGCTGTCATGGAGGCTGAGGCAAAAGAATCACTTAAACTCAAGATTTTGAGGTTACTGTGAACTAGACAACGTGACATTCTAGCCTAGGCAATAGACTCTGTCTCAAAAAAAAAAAAAATAATAATAATATTAAACTGTTTCTTAGTAAAAAAATATTGGTGAGAGTTAAAATCTTTGACATCCCAGCTGTCTGAATGGACCCCCCTCTTGGCCAAGGGGACCCCAGAAAAAGTTCTGGGGCTCAGAACTTAACGCTCAGGTGCCATGAGGAGAAAGGAGGTCAAACACCCCTTCTTATTCCCCTTCCTTTTTTGTATTACTCTTTGTAAGAAAAAGATAGTAAATAATTAACAGGCCTAAGGCCATCCAAGACAAAGGTTAAATACCTCCTTGGCAGTAATCTACTTAAGTAGATTGGGATTTGTCCAGGGCTAGCCTCTTGATTAACACACTTTCTTAATATAAACATTTCAAGCCTTTAGGCCAGGGGTCCTCACACCACATGAGTTGGTGTGAATTGTATTTGTTCCCATTTTGTTTTTTACTTCAAAATAAGATATGTGCAGTGTCCATAGGAATTTGTTCATAGTTTGTTTGTTTTTTTTTAACTATAGTCTGGCCCTCCAATGGTCTGAGGGACAGTGAATTGGCCCCCTGTTTAAAAAGTTTGAGGATGCCTGCTTTAGGCAAAGCTTCATTCTTTAAAACATTCATTCTAGAAATCAAAGAGTTTTGAACCCACCTATAACCTGTGAGCAAATTCCCCACTTACACTTTGGTTGCCCTGACTTTTTCAGGCCAAACCCTTCTGCTTATTGTCTTAGGAGTTTACATGATTTTTACGTGAATGTATAAAACCAAACTATAACCTCATGGCCCTCGGTCACACATAATGGGCCCAGAGTTTAGGATTTTCCCTGACAATGAAACCCCCGGGGACTCTCATAGTTAAAAAGAACCCTACACACACACACACACCACCCCCACTCAAACCTCTGTCCCTGCCTCTATCTTGGACACGACCACCCCCATGGTGGAGCTTCTGGAATCAGCTTTTGTGTCTTTGAAGCCCATCCCCACCTTTCGTTAGCACTGTCTTCTGACAAAGCAATCATGGACCGAAAAACCTGAGTCGCCCCTTCCTAGCCTTGACCCAGGTCCCTGGCTCAGAGCTTCATGCCAGGCCCACCCTCCTCAGATCCACCATGTTTCTGCTCCCACCAAGTGAAGGACACTCGTCCTGCTGTCTGAGGTTCCTTCTGTTAAGCTTAGGCTATAATTAAAAATACTAGTTAACTCCTGGCAAATTTCTGGACTGCAAGCTTTAAGAAAAAAGAGATGAAATAAGTGCAGTTCACCCACAAGATAAATGAGAAAGTACTAATTGATTTCTTGCTTCTAGTTCACTCCCAGTTTCTTGCTTGGCTAACTCCCTGGGAAACGAACCAATTGTCACTGGATTGACCTTTACACAAAACCAGGTGGAGAGAATACTGAGGCAAAGACGTATGGAGGGAAAGTTCTAGAACTAAGATGTATAGAGGAAAATATTAAAACAAAGATGTATAACGTATACTTAACAAACTACAAAATTCTGCTTCTGTACAATGCTTGCCTGCTACCCCACCCGGATGCACCTGGACAGCCTGCATGCCAACCAGGCTGCAGACCAGGCCTTAAAAACCGACCTCTTAAGCACTCAGGGCTGCTCTCAGAAACCCCTCTTTGGGACACTGAGGCAGTCATGGGCTGGCTCCTGAATAAAGAGACTCCCTTGCAAATTCAGCTTGTCTGGTTGTGTGGTCTCTGGGGAACTACTGGGCATAACACTTTAAGGCACCGGGCTCTTTCACCCTGACACCAACATTCATGGAACAGAACCCAATCCCTGACTAGGCCAGCAACTGTGGGAGGACACAAGAATCCAAATTTTTCTACAAGAGAGGTGCTGGGAGTGGGCGGGGCAGCACATGCCCAGAAGGAAAGGGAGAGGTTCTTACCTTGGGCCTGTGCTGAGTCATCATAAAGTTCCCACAAGGCTTTGCCAGTGAAAGAGGTAATGTTTACTTCCAGGCGTTTGTCCCGCAGCCTATAGACCAAGACCAGATGTATATCCACGTGACGTGGCTTGTGTATTTGGCTTCTCCATGAAATCCTAGATTGAAAACCTTGGAGGAGTACCAGCCCCCCCAACCAAAGCAAGTGACGTGGCCTCATGTTCTCCCCAAGGAACGTTGCCCTAAGATGGAAAAACTTCCTTGTCTGTGGACATGCCCAGGCTAGTAAGAACAATCAGATGTTCACAGAAAGGAAAGTAACCAGAGGGCTTCACAGGGTGAAGCTGGGGGTGGGCACTTGTAGAGGTTATGGAAAGAGGTACTCTGTCCTATTCTCTTTTTAGAAAATTGTCATTTTTCAAGGTTTAGGGAACTAATCAGAACAGAAAGCCAGGCACTGTTGTGGTTAAGCCTGAAGCAAAATGTTGAGTAAAGTGTCCTCGATTTAGATACTCATTTGGATGTGTAGACCTTACACTGAGCCCATTTCTAATAATACAAAGGACATGAATATAATCCCTTTCCTCTCCCTAAGAAGATAACGTCCCCAGAGCCCAGAGGACGCTCAGGGATCATACCTATGTGTTTCCAACACTAGCCAAGTATTGTAGTTTTCAGTGTTCAAGTGTAAACTTCGTGTTTAAAAGCTATTCCTAAGTATTTTGCATTTAATTCTATGATAATATTAAAAAAAATTACATGGGGGTGGGGCAGAGCAAGATGGCCGACTGGAAGCAGCTTCCGAAAGAGGCTCCTGTCCAAAAGGAAAGATAACCTCCAGAAACTGCCCAATTAAGCTGAAGACTGGGAGCCCAGCTGAGAGAGAGAGAAGTGATGACTGCAGGTCACATCTGCTGAGGCAAGCTGCAACTCCAAGAAAGCAAGCTTCAGGTACAAAATTCATCTGAAAGGAAAAGTGTCTGTCCCATCCCCCAAGAAAGCTGTGGTATTTTTGTTTTCCTGTTTCCTTTTTTTTTTCTCTTTGCGGGTTTTCTACAGATAAGTGGTGAACTGTGGAACTCTTGTCTCACCACAGGGAAGAGTGCTGTGGGAAGTGGGGTCTGCTTCCTCAGAGTGACCCTGCTGTGACTCTGAACACTCTCTTGCTAGGCAGAAAAACTGAACGAAAGTTTTCCCCACCATTCTGAACTTAAAGTACACCCTTCCCCCCTTACCTGACGAATCAGAAGCCTAACCCCTGCTGAGACTGAGGGAGGAGGTTCTTGAGCAGTGTCCAACCCCCACCTGCCGGACCAAGTGCCCCACCTGCAAAAGGCTCCAGGGGGGCCACGGCAAGCCTCCCACTCCCTGGCCAGAGAATCCGCTGGTGACCGCGCAGCCCTGTGCACCATGACCGAAGCCTGCTGGGCTTCTGCAGGCCTGCAACTGGCCAGGGACTCCCTGGCACCTGCAGGGATTCAGCAGGTCTGATTCGGCCAGGGACTCTGCTGGCGACTGCGAGGCCCTATGCTCCGCACCTGCCAGGCCTCCGCAGTCCTGCCCTGGCAACTGCGTGGCCACACATCCTGCACCTGCCAGTCCTGTGCAGGTCCGCCTTCTGACAGGGACTCTGCCAGCAACCTTGAAACCCCACGCACCACACCCGCCAGGACTCTGGAGGTCCGCCTCCAGCCAAGGACTTCACCAGCGACTGCGAGGCCCCATGCTCTGCACCCGCTAGGACTCCACAAGACCACCCCGGACCAGGATCTCCCCCTGCGACCCCGCAGCCCCACACCCTGCACCCGCCAGGCCTCCGCAAACCTGCCTTTAGCCAGGGACTCCACTGGCAACTACGCGGCCCTGCACGCCACACCCGCAGGGCCTCCACAGGCCCCCCTTTGGCCAGGGACTCTGCTGGTGACGCGTGTCTCCATGCCCGCCAGGCCTCTGCACGCCTGCCTCCAGCCAGGGACTCTAGGAGCCACGCAATCAACGTCCTCCCTCGCTTACCCTCCCTGCCTCTGCACCAGCCCTGCTCATCTGGCCAGGGACTCCAGAAGCCGCAGAACAGGGGCCCTCCCTCCAGAGCCCTCCCTGCTTCTGCATGGAGCCCTCCTCCCAGCCAGAGACTGCTGGAGCTGTAGGCTGTCTTTGCCAAACTCACTGGGCGCCTGGCACTCCCAGAACCGTGCTGCTGGATCTGGGGGTGCAATACTCCGGAGCTGTTCCTGCAGCCAGAACTCCCTGACTGGGGAAGTCCCACAGGAGCTACATAGGGTCACTTCTTACAAAGATCCAGCAACAATAGAGTGATCCTGCTTGGGTCTAAACTTGGAGAGACACCTACCAAACTCTGAGGATGGCCAGAGGCAACAGAGAAAAACAATCATGGGGCGGAATCAACAGAAAAACTTTGGCTATATGAATAATCAGAGTAGATCAACTCCTCCAAGGAACAACAAGGCAGACACAGCACAAGATCCCATGCATAAACAAATGGCTGAGATGTCAGAAACCGAATTCAGAATCTGGATAGCAAAAGATCAATAGAATGGAGGATAAGATGGAATTAGAATTTCAAGCAGTAATCCAAAAGATGTCTCAAGAATTCAACCAATTCAAAGACAAAATGACCAAAGATTTTGACACATTGAGACAAGAAGTTGCAGTCCTCAAAGATCTGAGAAATACAGTAGAATCCCTCAGTAACAGAATGGAGCAAGCAGAAGAAAGGATTTCTAACATTGAAGACAAAGCTTTCAACACTCCCAAACTGTCAAACAGGAACAGAAATGGAGGGCAAAAACAGATCACTCTCTCAGATAGCTCTGAGATAATTCGAAGAAAACCAATATTCACCTCATAGGGATCCCTGAAAGTGATGAAGTGGCTTCACAAAACACAGAGTCTCTTCTTCATGAGATTATGAAAGAGAACTTTCCAGACATGCCAAGAGATTCTGAAATTCTGATAGCAGACAGTTTCAGAACTCAAGCACAACTCAACATGAACAAGACATCCCCCAGACACATTATAATCAATTTCACTAAAGTTAATATAAAGGAGAAAATTCTGAAAGCAGCCAGACGTAAGAAAACCATAACCTACAAAGGGAAGAACATTAGAATAACTGCAGATCTCTCTGCTGAAACCTTTCAAGTTAGAAGAGGATGGTCATGGACTTTTAATCTCCTAAAACAAAATAACTTTCAACCCAGGATTCTGTATCCAGCTAAACTGAGTTTCATTTACAATGGAGAAATTAAATACTTTAATGACATCCACATGTTGAAGAAATTTGCCATAACTAAACCAGCACTCCAGGATATTCTCAGACCTATCTTCCATAATGACCAACGTAATCCTCCACCACAAAAGTAAACCCACTCAGAAACTTTTGATCAAATTCCAATTTCCACAGTTGCGAAAGGATTAAAAATGTCCATCGGACTTTCAAAAGGCTTATCAATATTCTCAATGTGAATGGTTTAAATTGTCCTCTAAAGAGGCACAGGTTGGCTAACTTGATACAAAAATTCAGGCCAGATATCTGCTGCATGCAAGAATCAAATCTTACCTTAGAAGATAAATAGAGACTCAAGGTGAAGGGTTGGTCATCTATATTCCAGGCAAATGAAAAGCAGAAAAAAGCAGGTGTTGCAATCCTATCCGCAGATACAATAAGCTTTAAACCAACCAAAATAAGGAAGGATGATGGACACTTCATATTTGTTAAAGATACTACTCAATATGATGAGATTTCAATTATTAATATTTATGCACCCAACCAGAATGCGCCTCAATTTATAAGAGAAACTCTAACAGGCATGAGCAACTTGATTACCTCAAGCTCCATACTAGTTGGAGATTTTAACACCCCTTTAGCAGTGCTGGATAGATCCTCCAAAAAGAAGCTAAGCAAAGAAATTTTAGATTTAAACTTAACTATTCAACATCTGGATTTAACAGGCATCTACAGAACATTTCATCCCAATAAAACTGAATACACATTCTTCTCATCAGTCCACGGACCATACTCCAAAATCGATCACATCCTAGGTCACAAGTCCAACCTCAGCAAATTTAAAAAAATAGAAAATATTCCTTGCATCTTCTCAGACCATCATGGAATAAAAGTTGAACTCAATAACAACAGGAATCTGCATACTTATACAAAAACACGGAAGCTAAGTAACTGTATGCTGAAGGATAGATGGGTCATAGACGAGATTAAGAAGGAAATTACCAAATTTTTGGAACAAAATGACAATGAAGACATGAATTATCAGAACCTCTGGGATACTGCAAAGGCAGTCCTAAGAGGGAAAATAATAGCACTGAAAGCCTTCCTCAAGAAAATGGAAAGAGAGGAAGTTAAACAACTTAATGGGACATATTAAGCAACTGGAGAAGGAAGAACATTCCAACCCCAAACTGAGCAGGAGAAAAGAAATAACTAAAATTAGAGTAGAATTAAATGAAATTGAAAACAAAAGAATTATACAACAGATCAATAAATGAAAAAGTTGGTTTTTTGAAAAGGTCAATATAATAGATAAAACTTTGGCTAACCTAACCAGGAAAAAAAGAGTAAAATCTCTAATTTCATCAATCAGAAATGGTAAAGATGAAATAAC
>CAUYRH010028288.1:0-21429 GCA_963574655.1 Perodicticus potto
CCTCACATCAATCTGGAGAAAAAAGTAAATGATCCCTCTGTGCAATATATACATGTAACAGAATTCAACTTGTACCCCCTAAATCTATTAAAATTTTTAAAAGGGAAGGGGGCAAGTACATTATAATTTTCTTTTATGATCGGAATTTTGATATCATGGGCTCACACCAGGCTGCTTGCTGGAGTTTCTAAGAATTTTGGGGAGCATGGCCTACAGTGAGTGCTCTGGGACCTCTTGCCTTGCTTTTGCTGTTCTCCGTGTGGCCACTACAGTGGTGTATGTGAGTGCCAGACTTCCATAATCGGCTTGCCTTTCAGGGAGCAGCAACCTTGGCCAATGACCACCACTGCCTCTCGTGCTCAGCCACCTGGAGAGGACATTCTTATCTCTCATTCCCAAGGCTGAACTGAGATGGAATGCTGACTGCAAGCCAGCCAACTCTAAGACTGAGGGATAATGAAGGGCCCTGCAGAGGGCATGGACCAGCAGGGCTCAGGTGCCCTCCAGATGGCTGACTGCCCTCAGGGGGCTTCCTTCCCAGGGCTCAGACGCTACTGCCACCTACTCCCCACCAAGGAGGGTCCCAGGCAGCTCTACCCCTTGGAAGAAAGGCCACATAATCCCCCCGTTTCTCCCAGTCTTGGTCCCCTTTTCTCTTCCTACCCTGGGCTTCCATGACCTGCAGAGGCGACATCCTTTTTTCAGAGGAAATACCTGCTCTGCACCAGTCCACAGAGTAACTGATGACACCTTTCACCAAGTCCAACCCAGGAAGTCCTGGGTGCCATCAGGAATCAGCTCAGGAGGACAGACACCGTCTGATTCCCCTCCTGTGAGTTACCACGAGTAGTCAGTGTAATATTTGGGCACTAATATCCTGTTTTAGCATCGGTTAATCTTAATGGATGTTTCTCTCTTACTGTCTGCTGTCTACTTTAAGTGGAGAGGAGCAAAGTTATGTGCCTGCCTTTAGCAATTGGCCTTTAGTTAACTGTGATTTCAGCTTGATACCTGCATTCTTCCTGAAAACCTGGAGGAAGGATGACCTTGTGCTTGAAGAATGGGTTTTGTCAATGTCTTGGTTTATAAGTTGCTTGAATAGTGTTTATTTTCATCCGCCCTGTAAGGACCTATGGAATCTGCTGGGGGAAGAGAAACTGCCTTAATCTGTGATGGGATGCAATTGCATACATTTATTTATTGAATTATTTGAAGAATAGCCACCTTTCCCCCCCAGGAGCAGGTCTGTTTGTGTTACCACAGTATGTCCAGCACAGAGTAGGTGCCCAGTAAATGTTTACTGGTTGAATGAGCAAGATGAGCGCCCAGGAAAATTCTCAAGAACACATTTTCTGCTACTCTTTGCCTTCAAATATAATGGCTTCAAATCTATACAAGGACAAATCACAGTGCTGATACTAATTATAAGATGAATAAATTCTGGGAGTCCAATATTATAACTATGGTTAACAGTACAACTGTAACTATGGTTAATAGTACTGTATTGTGCACTTAACATTGCTAAGAGAATAGATCTTAAATGTTCTTACTATAGAAAGAAGGAAGGGAGGGAGAAAAGAATGAGAGAAGGAAGGAAGGGGGAAGAAAATCAGTCTGCTATGCTGACCTTGAACACTTGTGGCAGGACATTAATACAGGAAAACAGTAATTTTGAACATTTATGCATTAGCCCCAAAATGATATCATAGAATTGAGAATACTGGTTGGCCTTGGGGAAGAATGTAGGGGCATGGAGGGGTAACTAGGGGGCAATATTTTCTTTCTTAAACATCTGAATCAAATATGTCAAAATGACAAGTTTTCATTGAGCTGCTTATCATGAAGTGATATATTCTCTATAAGGTGCTATAATTTTCCGCATTTTTGAGATATATGATAATTTTAAAAATGATTTTTAAACAAGGTGTCAACATTACCAATTTACAACCTATTAGGGGAAATTAACCAGCAACCTATTCTGAGCTTTTTCTAAGTTGGCAAACTCAGGAGTTTTACAACTGACCTAAATGGGTTATAGCAAAGGCAGATGAAATGAATGGGCTGGGTTTTCATTCTGTTCTTTAATGACAGAATTTGCCAGAAGCAAAGGCAGCCTGGACTCACCCAAGCTGGCTTCTCTTAGATCACAGGCTGGAGGAGGTGCCTCCCTCCCTAGCAGGGCAGGGCAGGTCCTGGGAACAGGGAGAAGTTATTCCAGGGCAGGGAGGGGGCAGTGCCCAGACCAGTCCTGGCCAGCTTGGCCGGCAGGTGTGGGCTGTGTGCAGAGGTCGCAAGGAGCTCAGCCTGGGAGTCTGGTTTTCCCACCCGATGCTGCTAAAGGGCCCCTCGAAAGGCCCAGGTAGACCCATGACTTCAGACACCCCTTTTCAAGGCCACTTTCCCTGAAGCTTCTCTGAGTTAGTGATTGAGAGGGGGTGGGGCTAGACACATGGGACTCTGGGTAATTCCCCTTGTTCCTATGGGCACTTCCCCATCTGCTGCTGCCATTGGGCCTTTTCCACCTAGAGTTAGATTCAGTTTGTTGTTTGAAGGAGAGGTGAGCCTGACTCCTGCAGCTCCCTTTCCCCTCCTACTATCTAAATGAATGGGGAGTAATTTCCAGTGCTCCACCCCTTAGCCTGCTATTGTCACACAGAAAACTCACATAGTTATGTTACTGGAAGAAGAGGGTCTGGCCATCTGTCACTGTCAGCCAATGCTCCAAGAGGAGACAGGTCCACCAAACTTTATTTGTCAGAAGGTCAACGATCCTGGAGAACAGTGAAAGTGGCCTCTTCAAGACTGTTCTTCCATTTCTAAAACCACAATTTTATGAAATTTCAAAGCAAAAACCACCTTAACCCTTACCTTAAACAACAATAATTAACCCTTCTCTCTCTCTCTCTCTCTCTTTTTTTTTTTTTTTGCAGTTTTTGGCCAGGGCCGGGTTTGAACCCACCACCTCCCATATATGGGGCCGTTGCCCTACTCCTTTGAGCCAGAGGCACCACCCAATTAACCCTTCTCTTAAACAACAATAATAACCCACAACCCATAATAAACAATAATCAGCATAACCCCCTGACCCAAAACAACAACCCAATTCCAGAGTTAAATCTTCTAGGCTTGGGGCCCGTAGTTCAGTGGCTAGAGCACCAGCCACATACACGGGAGCTGGTGGGTTTGAGCCCAGCTCGGGCCTGCCAAACAACAATGACAACTACAACCAAAAAATAGCCAGGCATTGTGGCAGGTGCCTGTGGTTCCAGCTACTTGGGAGGCTGAGGCAAGAGAATCGCTTAAGCCCAAGAGTTTGAGGTTGCTGTGAGCTGTGACGCCACAGCACTCTAGTGAGACTCTGTCTCAAAAGCAAGCAAACAAACAAAAGAAGTTAATCTCTTAAATCAACTGCCCTAAACTACTCAAAATAGACACTTTTAGGTGAAAGCTGAATTTACAAAACAGCAAGGATGGGAGACATGAGAAGGTAACGGGGGACCGAACCTGCCAGACCAGCTGTGCCGTCTCAGTCTTAGCCCGATTGACTCCATTTTACTCTCACTACATGCGCTTTTGCTTGGGACTCTTTGGTGCCTCCCAAGTCTCTCTGTGAACCCCAGCAAGGCCGGGTATACTCGTCAGTCTAAGTGCTCCCAAGAGCATTGTGGCAGCTGGTTTGAAGCTTCCTTAGCCTCTCTGAGCCCTCGCCTTTGAGAATTCTGCATTTCTATCTTGGCTCCCTCTGTGGCCCAGGTCAAGTGCCACCTGCCTCTCTCTGGCCTGTCCCCGTAGGCTGTGAGATCAGGCCCATACAAGCTTCCTCTGCAGTGCCCCTCCATTCATCCTGCCCTGTCATGCTGACCCTCTGGGCCAGGCCTTGGTGGTCTGATATCTCACAGTCACTAACACTTCCTAAATGGTCTCTCAGCCTCCAGCCTCTCCGTACTCACTTAAAGTGACTCTCTCGAGGGTTTCAGAAAGGGCCAGGCCTTGCTGCATCTGGTACGGGATCTGGGGAGTGGGACTTCAAATTTATGTCCTAATGCTCAACCACATCTAAGATGCTTGTGCCAATTCGTCACCAGGAGGATATGGTGACAACGTGGACTTGGAGCTGCACTCCTCAGGTTCCGATCCTGGGTTGATTGCTTCTTGGCTGTGTGATCTTTAACAAGTGACTGACTTAACCTCTCAGTGCCTCTGTTTTCTCATCTGTCAAATGGGCGTCATCATGAAGCTTGTGAGGCATCTAAATCAGCATGAGCACTGTTCTTACCCAGCACATCAGCTGTGGATAGACCTTTCATCCCAAAATACCACTTTTTGCAAGTCCCTTTTCATACTTGAAACCATTCAATGCTTCCTTCCACAGACTAGTATGGGAAATGGGGGAAAAAATAATTTTTTTTTTTGAGACAGAGTCTCACTATGTCACCTTTGGTAGAGTGCCGTGGCGTCACAGCCCACAGCAACCTCTAACTCTTGGGCTTAAGCAATTCTCTTGCCTCAGCCGTCCAAGCAGGTGGGACTACAGGTGCCCACCCCAACGCCCAGCTATTTTTGTTGTTGTTGTAGGTGTCATTGTTGTTTAGCAGGCCTGGACCAGGTTCGAACCCACCAGTCCCGGTGTATGTGGCCGGTGGCCGAACCACTAGCTCCAGGCGCTGAGCCTCTCTCTCTCTCTTTTTTTGATCAACGTCACTGAAGTGTGCTGTGGAAGTTTGCCTGCAGGTTCAAGTGTGCTGTGAGATAAAAAAAAAAAAAAAAAGGCTGAAAGACACCGATGTAGAGCATCAGTCTGGCTTTGGCTCCCAACTCCCTCAGCCCTTGAGAGGAACCCACCCCTCTGCCTGGGTAGGTCTTCCAAGGCCTCCTCACCCGCCCCCAGGAGGCATCTGCTCTGGGGCCCAGCCCACCTAGCTCAGTCCCAGGGCCACCCTTCAAACTCAAGATCCCACCAGTCCATGGGGCCCCAGGGTGAGTGGCTCTTCTCCCTCCATTCCTGCCCTGAACCCTCAGTCACCCGGACTGCTCCCTCCTCTGAGTCTTCACACTGCTTTTCTCTTTCTCTCCTTTTAGTTTTATAATTTGCCAATTATTGTTGTCACATCCACCTCTCTCCCTACTGCAAACCACTCAGAGGCAGGACCATCACCTTTCTTTGTGTCTCCATAGCATTTACCACTTTCCTCCTGGCCACCTGCTTCCATGCCAAAGAGTCTGTGCAAATGTTCGGGCTTTGACAAATTTTTGTTATTGCCAGGTGTGATGGCTCATGCCTGTAATCCCAGCAGTCTGGGAGGCCAATGTAGGTAGACTGATTGAGGTCAGGAGTTCGAGACCATCCTGAGCAAGAGTAAGACCCCATCTCTACCAGCAATAGAAAAAGGAGTGGGTGTGGTGGTGGGCACTTGTCCCAGCTACTCGAGAGACTGAAGCAGGAGAACTGCTTTGAGCCCAAGAATTTGAGGTTGCTCTGAGCTATAAAGAAACTATAGCACTCTGCCAGGGTGACAGAGTGAGAATCTGTTTAAAAAACTAATAATAACAAAATTGAATCCCCAACAATAAATTGAAAAAAAGAATAAAATAAATAAAAGGAAAATAATAATAATAATAACAAAATAAAGTAACATCCAGGAATGGCAGCTCATACTTGTAATCCTCACACCTATAATTCTAGCACTCTGGGAGACTGAGGCAGGAGGATCCTTTGAGCAATGGAGTTCAAAATCAGCCTGAACAAGATTGAGACCCCTGTCTCTACTAAAAATAGAAAAACTAGCCGAGATTGGTAGAGGGTGCCTGTAGTCCCAGTATTCAAGAGACTGAGGCAGGAGGATGGCTTGAAGTCAGGAGTTTGAGCTATGACACCACAGCACTCTAGCCTGGGCCACAGAGTGAGACTCTGTCTCAAAAACAAAAAAAAAATGGTTATTGTAGTTAAATATACTTAACATAAAATTTAGGAAGAAAGACTCTAAGGAGGTCACGTGTGGAGAGAGGTCAGACCCAGTCTTGGGTCATCAGCCCCTCCCTGCCCTAAGACGGGTTGGTTCAGCATAACCTTCAGCCTCCCTCCTACCTCAGTGCAGGACTGAGCTCACGGGCACCTCTATTCTCAGACATATGCTACACCAACATCAGTCATCAGACCTGATGTCACAGGAATAGGACTTAGAAGGGACTAACAGGCAAAGGTGAGTATGGAATCTACTTCCTGTCCATCCTTCCCAGGTGATTATGAGCTTGCCCTTTGCTCTGAAGAAGAGAGTCTCAAGCGTTCAACACCTGACAATAGTAATGACAACAATCGATGCCCTTAAGCCGTATCAATTTCCAGCTAACTGACTAAAATCTAGCCTTTAATTTGCACACTCCCATCACTTTGAGCACATCATTTATTAGTAATAGTGTTGTTGTCATGTGTTAATAAAGGAGAACATCTGATCGTATTAGTCAGGTAAGCAAAGGTAACTGCCCTAGGGATCAATCCTGAAATCTCAATGGCATCATTCAACCAAGGATTATTTCTTGCCCCCGAAGGTCAGGCGGCTCTGGGGCCTGGCCCTCCTCCAAAGGGGAACTCGAGGTCGCCTTCCTTTTTGTGATGCCACCACCTTGGAGTTCTGTCCTTCCAGTCATATGAGAGGAAAGAGAAAAAGCAGAAAAAACACCTGATCTACACAGCCACAGACTGGAAATGACATTCCACCTCCATTCATATTCCACTGGTGACAAGGGCTCCTGTGGCACTGCTGAGCGGCAATTGGAGAGTCTGTTCACAGGAAAAGTGGTCTGATGGTCCCACAGCACTGACTCTGCTGAAATAGCATTACACACACACCTTGAATTCAATGGTTGTCTCGGAAACCAATAAGGTCTTCAGTTAATTCCCTGCAGAATTTATGGGAGAAATCTACCCAGAAAATTCTGCTGTCAAGCATCCTGATAATAATGGCCATCATTTCCTAAATCTTACTGCACAGCAGATACCAATCTGAGTATTTTGCATGCATCATTTCACATAACCCTCCTAAATGCTTTATAATATGATTATTCTTATTTTACAGATAAGAAAAATATTTTTGGTTTCCTGCTTTAGTTTGCTAGGACTACCATTTAAAAAAATACTGCAGGCTGAGTTGCTTAAACAACAGACATTTATTTTCTCACAGTTCGAAGGCTGGAAGTTTGAGATCAAGATATCGGCAAGGCCAGTTTCTTCTGAGGCCTCCTCTGACTTGGAAAGGGCCACTTTTTTGCTGTGTCTTCAAAAGGTCTTTCCTGTCTGTGTGCATATTTGTCTAAATTACTTCTTCTTAAAAGGGCACCATCCATATTGGATAAGGGCCACAATAAACACCTCATTTTAACTTAGTTACTTCTTGAAAGAATTTATCTGCAAATATGGTTACATTCTGAAGTACTGAGGGTTAGGGCATCAACATGTAAAAATGACGGGGATGTAAATCAGCCCATAACATCACCCAATTTTTCATTTCTTGTTTTTTTTTTTCTATTGTTTGGGATTCATTGAAGGTACAAAGAATTAGGTTACACTGATTGCATTTGTTAGATAAACTCCCTGTCATAATTGTGTCCTGCTCCCAGGAGGTGTGCCACACACTGCGACCAATTTTTCTTACGTGAATTTATCCTTTAAAAAAACTAAGAATGTGTGCAAAGATTTCACCGTAAGTTGTTCATTGCAATGTTACTTGTAATAATAAAAATATCAAGTTAAGAATGGTGTCAGCCGCAATTAACAGAAAACCCAACTTGGAGTGTCTTAAACATAACATGAAGTTCAAATACAGGTTGATATTGACATTGGTTCAACGGCTCTCTGAAAATATTTCGCTGTCGTCTCATGCCTATCTCCTCGCGGCACAAAACGGCTACTACAGCTCCATAGACATCATACCTATGTTTTAGGCAGTAAGATGGGGAAAGAAAGATTGTATCTTCTGTCTCTTTTTATCAAGAAAGAAAAACTTCCCCAGAAATCTCCACAGAAAACTTTCTCTGATGCTTCATGGGTTAGAGATGACTCACCTATATAGCTCTAGCTGAATCACTGGGAAGTGGTGAGCTTAAGGTGAGTTTAAGGTGTATGACGCTCTAGGGTGCAGGGTGGGAAAAAGAAACATCTGCCTGGGGCCACTGCGGTTTTTTTTTTTTTTTCTTGAGACAGAGTCTCACTATGTTGCCCTTGGTAGAGTGCTGTGGCGTCACAGCTCACAGCAACTTCCAACTCTTGAACTTAAGTGATTCTCTTGCCTCAGCCTCCCAAGTAGCTGGGACTATAGGTGCCCGCCACAACACCTGGCTATTTTTTGGTTGCAGTTGTCATTGTTGTTTAGCAGGCTGGGCCAGGCTTGAATCCACCAGCCTTGGTGTATGAGGCTGACGTCCTACTCACTGAGCTACGGGTGCCGAGCCTGAGTCTCCTTCATTATTATTATTATTTATTATTTTTTTGAGACAATCTCTGTCACTCAACCTGGAGTACAGTGGTGTCATCATAACTCACTGCAGCCTCAATCTCCTGGGCTCAAGTGATCCTCCTGCCTCAGCCTCCCAAGCAGCTGGGATTACAGGTGCACATCATGGTGCCTGGCTAATTTTCTGTTTTTAGTAGGAATGGGGTGTTGCTCTTGCTCAGGCTGGTCTTGAAACTGAGGCTTCTTTTAAAGGATAAACAGAAGAACATTCTAGATGAATCGGGATTGTTTCAGTTCCACAGGGAAGAAGTCAGGACTTGGGCTCAGTGGATGGATCCAACAGTTCCAGGGAGTGTGGCTGGCTCCTGGGGTGTGACTCAGGCAGGACTCCCTTCCACACTTAGCACCCTCTTTTGGAAGCAATGGCTAAGTTTACAAATGTAAACTTCAAAAGGAAACCCCCCCAAGACTGTAGTGTGGAAGCCCGGTCGTAGGTGTCACCCTGTCTTGTATGGATTTTGAGAGCAAGGACAGCAGCTCAGCGGGGCCCCTAGACTCTCCAGCACCCTCTGCATCTTGCATTTGGAGTAAGAGGACCTCCATCTTGGGCCCTCCAGACCCCCAAGATTATTAGACAAGTTAGGATAAAGGAAACCTCAACCGCTGTGAGGAAAGTCTCAAACAATGACCTGAAAACTCAAAGATGAGTCTGTAATTATGCCCCAGCCAGGTCATAAGCACACACATAACATAGCTTATATTTTCTAACTCTTCTACAATAAACATGTTCTAGTTTGGTAACGTAAAAGATATTAAAATAACTTTTAGGCTCATAGCTCATACTCAGTGATTAGGGCGCTGGTGGGTTTGAACCCGGCCAGGGCCTACTAAACAACAATGACAACAATAACAACAACAACAGCAATAGCCGGGCATTGTGACGGGCACCTGTAGTCCCAGCTACTTGGGAGGCTGAGGCAAGAGAATCACTTAGGCCCAAGAGTTAGAGGTTGCTGTGAGCTATGATGCCACCGCACGCTAATGAGGGTGACATACTGAAACTCTGTCTCAAAAAAGAATAAATAAAATAAAATAACTTTTAAAAGACTATCATACCCCAAAAAGGAACAAGCCCAACTTTTAAAATTTTGGCAAGTTATGCTTGGCCTAATGGCAAAAAATATATATATATTAACAATCCAAATGCCCCACCTTTGGACTGTTGTCATACGTTCATTTGAAAGGATATAAGGCCATGAAAATAATAAATACGTGGACTTTGTCCACATATGGAATAGTGGGGGTATGAATAAAAAGGACAAAGACACATAGTCATTGATTGCAACAGTGAATTGCATCCAATGATAAGGATGAAAAATAATAGAGTTAGGTATATAGTTAAAGTTTTCAAGTGAAAGGGTTATTTGTGTTTCCAAGGGATGTGAGGTCTAAATCTTCATAGAAAAAATTTTTTTCAAAATAGCAATTCTTGCCGGGCGAGATGGCTCACACCTGTAATCCTAGCACTCTGGGAGGCCAACATGGGAGGATTGCTTGATCTCAGGACTTTGAGACCAGCCTGAGCAAGAGCAAGACCTCATCTCTATTAAAAATAGAAAAACTGGGCCCGGCGCCTGTGGCTCAAGCAGCTCAGGCGCCAGCCACAATCATATACCTGAGTTGGCGGGTTCGAATCCCACCCAGCCCCGCCAAACAACAGTGATGGCTGTAACAACAACAAAAATAGCCGGGCGTTGTGGTGGGCGCCTGTAGTCCCAGCTACTTGGGAGGCGGAGGCAGGAGAATCACTTGAGCCCAGGAGTTGGAGGTTGCTGTGAGCTGTGAAGCCACGGCACTCTACCCAGGGTGATAGCTTGGAAGCTCTGTCACAAAAAAAAAAAAAAAAAATAGAAAAACTAGCCAGGCATTGTGGGGGGCACCTGTAGTCCCAGCTACTCAGGATGCTGAGGCAGGAGGATGGCTTGAGCCCAGGAGTTGAGGTTGCTGTGATCTATGACACCACAGCACTCTACCTAGCCTGGAAAAAGAATGTGATTTGCCAAGGATCTTATAGATTATCTAGTCTGTACCCATCCACCTTCCCAGCACACTCAGAGAGACCTCAGTGATGGATTATGAACGTACAGTTAGTTATAAGTGGGAACCAGCCGCTGAGAGGAAAAGCCATTCTACAGAGGAACAAGCTCATGGTATTTATAACCCCACTCAGCCAATGATAGAGTCTGGTTTCCACACTGATATTTACAAAAGTCACATAATGCAAAACAAGAATGTTAGAAATGTAAAGATGTTGCTCTGTGGAGGCACTGGTCACGTGCAGACCCATGGAGATCCTTGAGAGAATCCTTGAGAAGAAAGAGATGGTACTTAGGTGCCCAGGGAGTTTTTGTTCGTTTGTTTCATTATTTGTTTTTTGAGACAGTCGCAACTCAGTTACCCTGGGGAGAGTGCCGTGGCATCATAGCTCACTGAAAACTCAAACTCAATCCTCTTGTCTCAGCCTCCCAAGCACTAGGACTACAGGCACCTGCCACAATGTCCAGCTAGTTTTATTTCTATCTTGTAGAGATAGGGGTCTTGCTTTCTTCAGGCTGGTCTCAAACTCCTGAGCTCGGGCAGTTCATCTGCCTCGGCCTCCCAGAGTGATAGGATTATAGGCGCGAGCCATTGCACCCAATGGGCCCTTTGTTTCTTGACTATGGAGTTTAATCAAGGCCCAAGACCCTTGTCCTCCAGAATTTTTGACCAAATCACAAAATATTCTATTGAAAATTTTCTAATTGGGTGGCACCTGTGGCTCAAAGGAGTAGGGCACCAGCCCCATATACTGGAGGTGGTGGGTTCAAACCTGGTCCCGGCCAAAAACTGCAAAAAAACAAGAAAGAAAATTTTCGAATCTTTTTATCCAATATATAGTTTGGCCATAAAGCTCATATGTGACTTATCTCCTCAAGTTTTTGCATACTGAAAAGAGACCAACTTTAGCACGCTCATGTCTCTTCCTGCTACCTGCTCCTCTCAGCACATGGTGGAATTCCATGTCCCTCCCCGAGCGTGGCTGTCACCCTGGCCGTCACCCCGGCCGTTGCACTTTTGCACAGGCTGCTCCTTTGCTTGGAACCCTCCTCCCCGGAATCTACCCCATTCACTCCCTGCTATCTAAAGTCTCTGCTCAAATATTGTCTTCAGGGGAGACCCTCCCTGACCCCCCACCTGGTTCCTTTGCCTTGGTTCTGTTTTCCCTCCGCACTCACCACCTTCGAACACCCTGGTTTGGGATCTGTCTCCCTCTCTGAAGTCCGACCTGCATGAGGACAAGAACTCTGGTCTCTCTGAGAATGGTGCCTGGCGGCAGACAGCAGGTGCTTCGTGAATAGTTTTTGGAGGGCATGGGAGCTTTTCTTCACTTCCTGGGTTTTGTCCCTGCTTGCTTCTTTCTTTGCAGCGTCACCTCTTTCCCAGACCTGCTCCAGCCCTCCTCCCCCCACTCTGAACTGGAAGAGGATTTGCTTCACAACTGAAAGAGGAGAGTCTCCAGCCTCTGCATCTGAGAAAACCAGAAAGGCTAAGTGACGTGGCCAATACCCCAGATCCAGACTGTGAACTTGGATCTCACGTGGACTCCCAGCCGGCTCCCTTCTCCCCCGTCTGGCTCTGTGTGTGTGTGCTCCGCGCCTCCTTCCACCCCATCTGAGCGGTGCTAAAGCGCGACGCTGCCACAAGTCGGGCATATTGCCTTGGAGAAGCTTCTTGCTTCTCAGGAGGAGTAATAATAATGCAGCTTTGACTAGGTTCCACTGGAATGAAGGGACACAGCCCTCTCCCAGCCTGAGCTCCCTGTGTGTTCCTTTCCTTCCCCCTGGCTGATGAGGAAATGTCCATTTGCAGAACAGAAACATTGTTTCCTAAGGTCTCCTCTGTTCTATACCCAGGCCTAAGCTCCTGGAAGACAATGAAGACATTCTTTGAGAGTTTTATTTGTTTATTTATGTTTTTGAGACAGAATCTCAAGCTGTTGCCATGGGTAGAGTGCTGTGGCGTCACACCTCACAGCAACCTCAAGCTCTTAGGCAAAAGCAATTCTTTTGCCTCAGCCTCCCAAGTAGCTGGGACTACAGGCGCCCACCACATCGCCCAGCTGTTTTTGGGTTGCGGTTGTCATTGCTGCTTAGCAGGCCGGGCTGGGTTAGAACCCACCCTCCTAGGCGTATGTGGCCGGCACCCTGCCGCCTGAGCTACAGGTGCAGCCGCTGTGAGTTTTAAAGAGGGCAGTTAGAAAGAAGAAAGTCCTCTGCAATTTGGGTCATCTCACTGTCAGACTGGCTCAGAGATTCTAGCTCCTAGGCCGGACACCCGTTAAAATTGATGTCTAAGATAAACAAAGCCTCCAGGAGGCCAGGTAAAGCCACACGGGGCATTGTCTGTTCCTCTCAGAAGCCAAATTATTGGCAAAACATCTGTTTTAAAGTTCACCCTAAAGGGGGTGGTGCCTGTGGCTCAAGGGGTAGGGTGCCGGCCGCATATGCCGGAGGTGGTGGGTTCAGGCCCCGTCCCAGCCAAAAACTGCAAAAAAAAAAAAAAAAATTCACCCTAAAGGTAATGGGGCAGGAATCCTAATTTCCTTAGAGACCACCAGGATGAACATTTCCCAAAGTATGACCTTCAGTATTAAAAAAAAACAAAAACAAAAAAAATTGGAGGTTTTCGTGATTTAAAGACAGTTCACCAAACACTGGGTTACTTAACTGCATTTATGCAGGACTTTCCAGAGCCTTTATTGTTCTTATGTGCATACGGCTCTCTCTCCAAGAGGTGTACACACACTCATTTTCCCATGGTCAAGGTGCTCTGTCTTTCCACAGAGCAGCCCTTTAAGCTGTCTTACAATGTCACCTTGTACCCTCGATACTGGGGCTAAAAAGCTGAGCTTAGAGAAGATAGAGTCTTAGTCAAGGTCAGACTGCTATGTGGCAGAACCAGGGCTAGAATCTTGTGCCCTGGAGTATTTTCTGATGTTGATCCCTCTAGGAGGCATTGAGGTTAATGAAGGCCTTCAAATCAGACCAGCTCTATGAAGTGAACCTGCTGTTTTCACTCAAGAAAGTAAACTGGCATTAAATGTAACCAACAAGGCCCCACGAGGTGGCTCACACCTGTATTCAGCACTCTGGAAGGCCCAGGGGAGTAGATTGCTTGAGCTCAGGCATTTGAGACCAGCCTGAGCCAGAGCGAGATCCTCATCTCTACTAAAAATAGGAAAACAGAGGCAACAGGATACATGAGCTCAGGAGTTTGAGGTTGCTGTGAGCTGTGATGACAGCATGGCACTCTATCTCTTGTAACCAACAAGATAGCCTTTCAAGACTTAAAGCATGAATCTGAGCACGTGAGTCTGTGTGCCCACTGGGCACTGCGGGGATTGTAGGAGCAGCGGCAACAGTGCGAGGCAATGTATTCCCACCCAAGAGGGCCTCACGGCTCTCAAGCCCCAGGCAAAGGAGTGTCTCTCCCTAGCTATCTCCTGGCTTTCTATCTTCGTGTGAACAGTGAGTAATAAACTGAGCTCTCACCAAGGGGAAGGCAGCCCCCCCGGCCCAGTGCGACAGAGAGAACATGGCCCCCAGATCTATCCATGTCCTAAGCCCCAGAACCCCCATGTGTTCATGTTATCATGTCACTTTATGTGGCAAAGACAGGTGATTAAATGAAGGGTTAAGGATGAGAAGATTCTCCCAGATTATCCAGGTGGGTCCAGCATAAGCCCAGGTGTCCTCAGAAGGGGATAGCAGAGAAAGATTTGACTACAGAAGTGGAGAACGTGTGGGACAATGGTGCAGAGTTGGGGGGGGTGTGCTTTGAAGGGGCCACAAATCAAGGAAAACAAGTGGTGCTCAAAGCTGAAAAAGGAAAAATCGATGCTCCCCTAGAGTCTTCCGAAGAAACCAGCCGGCCAACGCTTCAACTTTACCCCCTGACGTGGATTTTGAATTTCCGAAAAAGTTGTGTTGTTTGAAGCCACTAAGTTTCAGGTAATTTGTTACAGAAGCAATAAGACAATTAATATGTTGAATACCGATGTAACTGCATGCCTTTCACAGTGTTTTATTTTCAGGTGAGAGTTTTGTTGTGGTTTATAAAAGGTATTTTCTTATTCAGACCTCAAGGCTATTTGGGGACCTACAAACAAATGTGATGCACAGAAACTGCAATTTTTGATATTCAGAAGATTAATAGTCTTTATGTTAACTATATGATTCAATAGAAAGAAGGTGCTTTTTTCCTTTTCACTTTTTTTTTGGAGACAGAGTCTCACTATGTCACTCTCTGTAGAGTACTGTGGCATCCCCGCTCACAGCAACCTCAAACTCTTGGGCTTAAGTGATTCTCTTGCCTAATCCTCCCTAGTAGCTGGGACTACAGGCACCTGCCACAATGCCCAGCTATTCCTTCTAACTTTTTACAAATTCTGTATCTAGTGTTTAGAAAGTATAAAGACCAGTTGTGGTGGCTCATGCCTGTAATTCCAGAACTCTAGGAGGTTGAGGCAGGGTAGATCACCTGAACTCAGGAGTTTGAGACCAGCCTGAACAAGAGTGAGACCCCATCTCGATTGAAAATGGAAAAATTAGCTGGGCCTGGTGGCAGGCACCTGTAGTCTCAGCTACTCAGGAGGCTGAGGCAAGAGGATCTCTTGACCCCAACTGTTGGAGGTTGCAGGAGCTATGCTGGCAAGGCACTCTACCAAGGGCGACAAAGACTCTGTCTCGAAAAAAAAATTAACAATAACTTAAACATATTCTTATGAGGAAAAGGAAAGAAAGAAAATTAATACATTTGGTATAATGAGAATAACCCAATTCACTATCAGGAGGTTGTGCCACCCAGATAAGGCGAGTGCTGGTGGTGACAAGCCTGGGGTGGTGTGACAGGCTCATGTGTGCGGCTCGGTCACCCCACACTGCCGGAACACCCACAGTTCTCCTCGGAGCATTGACCTCTGGTAGCCTCATAGAGAAGGAGTCGGGCTGAGCCAGGCTTCCTATTCAGAATTCAGGACATCTATGCCTCCAGCGGCATCATCAATTTGTCCCTGTTGCAAGAAGCAGGCAGTGGCTAATCTGGGATACCACGCCTTACCTGCGTGGCTCTCAGTGACTGTTTTCCTTGGCAGCATCACTGCAGAGCTATTGGGTAAAACTTGAGCCAAGCAAGTTGGGGCTGCCTGGGAACCAGATGTACTTGCTTATACATTTCAACATTTCCAAGGGTGTATTTTCTCCCACATGTTCTGGTACACCTGGAACTAATTTAATTAGCGTTGTTGCTCTGTCTGGCACTTGGGTAACTCATCCTGGGTCGTCTCAGCTCTTTCATTCACTGAGGGCTACAATAGAGGGTCCCCTTGGAGGCCATGCCCTCTTCTCTAGCACCTCCGTGGCCCCAACAGAGTATAGCAGAGCAATGGCATCACGGAGCTGGGGTTTGTTGCATAATCCTAATCAAATCTTAAACAAAAGAGCAAGTAAGCTGGAGACTTCAGATGCCTTTACCTACAAAAATTCCTTCTGATGGGTGGCACCTGTGCCTCAAAGGAGTAGGGTGCCGGCCCCATATGCCGGAGGTGGCTGGTTCAAACCCAGCCCTGGCCAAAAAAAAAAAAAAACTATTTAGGGTGGCGCCTGTGGCTCAAGGAGTAGGGTGCCGGCCCCATATAACAGGGGTGGCAGGTTCAAGCACGGCCCCAGCAAAAACTGTAAAAAAAAAAAAAAAAAAAAAAAATTCATTCTGACTTCAGAAAGCATTGTAACAGTGTCAGGCGAAATAACTCCCCGGGCTCAGATTGGATAGTGTAATACTATGCGTTAGATCAGGGCAGGCTATGTGGGAGTGATGACAGTGTTATACATAACAAGTCTTATTTCTTTGTTTCCAATGACATATTTTCAACTCAAATCCACTTTTTATTTCCCGGGATTCAATTTGTTGAACCATTCCACCAGATGCATACTGTGCTGACATTTTACGGCAGAGAGGAGGGCTGGCAGAGCCTGGAGTGTGAAACTCACAGAAGACGGACACTCAAGGGTTTTGTCCTTGTGAGAAGAAACAGCCTTGAACGTTAACTTCCTACTTATGTTAGTTTCTCAGGAATGCTGTAACGTGTTACCACAAAAGGGCCAAAAGGACAGAAATCTGCTCACTCTCAGCTCTGGAGCCTAGAAGTCCAAACTGGAGCGAAGGGCAGGGCCGCCTCTCTCAGCTGCTCTGTGGCCGGCAGTCCTTACCGTTCCTTGGCTTGCAGTTGTGTAACTCCCACCTCTGCCTTTGTTGTCACATGGGGCCCTCTCTGTGTCTTCACATTGTCTTCTTATAAGACATTCATTTTGAATCATTGTCAATCAGGCAGCCACCTATTATCCAATACTACCACACCCACAACCACCCAGTTTCCAAATGTCACTAGGACTGCCGGCCAGGAGTCCGGCACACCGTTTTGGATGACATAATTTACCTTTAACATGGCCCTTGCCTGGACTTCCCAGATACACTGTGAATCATGACTGTTACTTTAAGCAATTCTCTCCCAAGTACCTTGCCATGTCTCATTTTCTAATTTATTTGAAAACCATTTTTAAATGATATTTCATACACACAACACACTTGACTAATTCAAGAGCAGTCTGGGTTGAATTAAGCTTTGGAAAATCTCCTCCTGAAAAATCTGGCTAAAATAGAGTAAATTATTTCTCCTCCCTTTTTAAATCTTTTTATTTTTCTGCAGTGGCTTCATTTGCCTCAGCAACCATACGGTCCATATCTTCTTAACAACTCTGATTTTATTCTTTTTCAGTAAAATTGTTATAGAGATACCTTAAATGCAACATAATTGCAAATTTTTAAGGCTTACTATACGAATTCACAAATAAGAAAATTGCTTTTGTTGAGTGTTCAATCTGGGGATCAGAAAATTTTTCGCTAGGTCAGGCACAGTGGCTCCCACCTGTAATCCCAGCACTCTGGGAGGACAAAGGGGGAGGATCTCTTGAGCTCAGGAGTTCAAAACCATCCTGAGCAAGAGCAAGACTCCATCTCTACTAAAAATAGAAAAATTAGTAGGGTGTTGTGCTGGGTGCTTGTGGTCCCAGCTACTCAGAAGACTGAGGCAGGAGGATCACTTGAGCTCAGGAGTTTGCGATTGCTGTGAGATAGGCTAAAGCCATAGCACCTTATCCTGGGTATCCTGGGTGACACAGTGAGACTCTGTCTCAAAAAATAAAACTGAAAAGGCCAAATGCAATGGCTCATGCCAGCATTCTGGGAAGCTGAGGCAAGTGGATTTCTTGAACTCAGGAGTTCAAGACCAGCTTGAGCAAGAGTGACAGCCCATCTCTACTAAAAATAGAAAAACTACCTCGGAGTGGTGAAGGGCATCTGCAGTCCCCGTTACTCAGGAGACTGAGGATCACTTGAACCCAAAAGTTTGTGGTTGCTGTGAGCTGTGACACAATGGCACTCGACCCAAGGTGACCCAGAGTGAGACTCAGTCTTAAAAATAAATAAATAATTAAATAAATATTAAAAATAAAAAATAGGCTCAGTGCCTATAGCTCAGTGGCTAGGGCGCTGGGCACATACACTGGGTCTGGTGGGTTTGAACCTGGCCTGGGCCTCCTAAAAAACAATGACAACTACAACCAAAAATAAAATAAAATAAAATAAAATACCTGGGCATTGTGACAGGTACCTATAGTCCCAGCTATTTGGAAGCCTGAGGCAAGCGAGTCACTTAAGCCTAAGAGTTTGAGGTTGCTGTGAGCTGTGATGCCACAGCACTCTACCAAGGGCAACACAGTGAGACTCTGTCTCAAATAAATAAATAAATAAATAATAAAGGCCAGGCCTGTTCCTCATCCCATCCTAGCACTCAGGGAGGCTGAGGTGGGTGGATTACCCAAGCTCAAGAGTTCAAGACCAGCCTGAGCAAAAGTGAGAACCCATTAAAAAAAAAGGGAAAAAAAAGCTAGGTGTTGTGGCAGGTGCCTGTAGTCCTAGTTACTCAGGAGGCTGAGGCAAGAGAATTGTTCAAGCCCAAGAATTTGAGGTTGCTGTGAGCTGTGACACCAGAGCAGTCAACTCCAGGGCGACTGAGTTAGACTCTGTCTTAAAAAAAAAAAAAAAAAAATTTTTTTTCCCACTAATTGATAGAGATAAAAAGTAGGAAACTAGTGAAATCTTGGGCAGGAGGTTGTGCTGGGGGCGCTGATCTCCAGAAAGAAGGCTGAAGAGAGGTGCAGAAAGCAGGAGAGGACTGCTCTCCCCCTGGCCATCCAACTGGTCTCTTGCGGATGCCACGCCACTGACACAAGGAACACGATGATTTCATAATTTCGTTCTCATAGAAAATATGTCCCTCCCTCTTTTTTTCCTGGTAATGAAATGTAAGAAGAAGGAATGTGAAACCAAGTCTAGAAAGGGAAATAGCCCACGACCTGGCACTAGCTAACGAAAGCTAAGGTGCAGCGGCGGGACAAAGATGGACCAGTGAACTTGCACGAGGAGGATGTGTAAGGAAGAAAAATTCAGGATGTGACACGAGAGAGGAGAATTTTCTCTTAACGGGGAGCTTGGAGGAAAGACACCTCAGTGATGAAGAAAGGGGAAGGTCTGTGATATGGGGCTGACCCTCAGGGACCCTGAATGGAAGCTGCAGTTGGAACAAAGAAAAAGAGAACAGCTACCAAGAGTGGGGGGCATCAAGACAGTCCCAGCAGATAGCGACTGGGCATTAGCTGGGCACCTGGCATTGCGTTAGGGACTTGGCTATAGATGAGTGCCCTAAAAGGTCATTGTCAGACTTGCGAATAAGTGATGGCACCGCAAAATGATTTCTATAGCGGAGTCATGATCAAAGGCCTTGGGGAAGGGGTGCTGAACTCATGTGGGGAGCCTCTCAAAAGCCACATTGCAGCTGAGTCCTACAGAAGAGGAATTTGCTAGAACGTCAGACAGAGGAAGGGTGTCCTCAGCAGACAGTGTGGCCCAAAGATCCCTGCTGCTGGGACACAGTGGGACCAACGGTGGCACAGTAGGGATCTCCATGAAGGGCTTTGGCACCAGGGAAAGGATGTTGGGCTTTGTCCATGGGACAAGTTCTGGGGAGGAAAGCAGCATTATCACATCTGTGGGACACAAAGATCTGTTTGGACAGATTTTCCTTTTTTTTTTTGAGACAGAGTCTCTGTTGCCCAGGCTAGAGTGCTATGAACTCAGCCTAGCTCACAGCAAACTCAAACTTCTGGGCTTAAGCAATCCTCCTGTCTTGGGCTCCCGAATAGCTGGGACTACAGGCGCCCACCACAACTGCTGGCTAGTTCCTCTAGTTTTAGTAGAGACAGGGTCTTGATCTTGCTCAGGCTGGTTTTGAACTCCTGAGCTCAATGGATCCACCCACCTCAGCTTCCCAGACTGCTGGGATTACAGGTGTCAGCCACCTTGTCATCCTGTGTGGACTCTTTTTAAAGGTTGGCATGAAGGGGAAAAAAATGAAGTCAGGAGGCTTGAAGTAAGACCCCTGCCATATTTGTCACAAATTGGATTAATGCCTTTTCCAACAGTGTTACTGAAGTTTCACATGTAGAAATTTAGCTCTTAACTAAAAGTAGTTCAGGAATCTAAATGGATGACCTGATATTCCCCTGATATGATCATTTACGTAGTTGTTTAGGGATATTAGAATGCATGCAGGGAGATTCTTTAAAAATGTTTCTACCTTGACTAGAAAATAATATGTGATCACAAGTTTTGTCTTTCCTTTCTTGTTTCCCTTAGAAGTATATCTTCTTCCCTCTTTCTAGATTATTTTTTTTTTTTTGAGACAGAATCTTACTCTGTCACCCAAGCTAGAGGGCTGGGTCATCATCATAGCTCACAGCAACCTCAAACTCTTAGCCTCAAGTGATCCTCCTGCCTCAGCTTCTCAAGCAGTGGGGACTACAGGTGCCCCACTACCCAGCTAGTTATTCTATTTTTAGTAGAGATAGGGTCTCAGTCTTGCTCAGGCTGGTCTTGAACTCCTGAGCTCAAAGGATCCTCCCACTTTGGCCTCCCAGAGTGCTGAGATTACAGGTGTGAGCCACCGTGCCCAGACCCGTGTTTCTAGATCTTTAGTTCTTATTCCAGGTTTACTTTTGGTCCAGGATACTAGAACCTCTTCTGAAGGCCCCCTATCTCTTCCTACTCCTTGTTCCGAGCCATCCAAAGTATCATCCAAACCAAACCCTCTGGCATTACGTCCCGGCAGCCTGGCATGGGAATTCATGCCTGTATCATCTCTTGGCTCTTCCTGATTTGGCAAACATGTGCTGTGTGACCATGTCATGTTGCACAATGTGCTTGGAGCCAGGGGATACAAACATGAGGAAGATGAAGACTAATACCAAGGGCCTCTCCATCTAGTGGAGGAGACAGACAACCAAACAGGAAAACGCAATACACAGTGCTCAACCAAACAGGAAAACTCAATACACGGTGCTCTATGTGTGTTTCACGGCACATAGAAAGAGTGGAAAGACACCTAAGCCCTGCTGGGGGGCAGAGGCGATCTAAGGAGGCTCCTGCAAGAGGGTACCTCTACATGGGACCTTGAAGGATAAATTAAACTTGCCCAGGAAATGTAGGGCATTGTAGGTGTAAAGAACTGCCTGTGCAGAGGCAGGTCGGCATGAGGATATTTAGTGCTCAGAGGGAGAGCACTAGTACCTTGATACTAGACCACAGGTTGCCTAAAACAATGCCACAGGGACTAGGATCTTAGGGCAAGGAGTAGGAGTCAGGATACTTGAATCATGAATATTAAATAAGATACAGGTCAGCCTGGCTGGTGGCTCACTCCTCGTCATCCCAGCACTCTGGGAGACCAAGGCAGGTGGGTCCCTTGAGTTCAGGAGTTGAGCAAGAGTGC
>CAUYRH010028290.1:0-46078 GCA_963574655.1 Perodicticus potto
CAGGAGGTGCACGCGCCGAGGGAAGGCCCAGTGAAGAGGCTCAGCCGCACGGCCCCCCCCTCTGGAGAGGACAGGAGGTGCACGCGCCGAGGGAAGGCCCAGTGAAGAGGCTCAGCCGCACGGCCCCCCCTCTGGGGAGGACAGGAGGTGCACGCGCAGAGGGAAGGCCCAGTGAAGAGGCTCAGCCGCACAGCCCCGTGTTCTGGAGAGGACAGGAGGTGCACGCGCAGAGAGAACACCCAGTGAAGAGGCTCAGCCGCACAGCACCCCTCTGGAGAGGACAGGAGGTGCACGCGCCGAGGGAAGGCCCAGTGAAGAGGCTCAGCCGCAAATCAAGGAGCCGACTCAAACGAAATGCACCCGGCTGATGCCTCCACCTCGGACGCCTGGCCTCCAGAGCAGTGAGAGAAGGGAGTCTGCTCCGTCAGCCGCTCCGTCGGTGGCACTTTGTCCAGCAGCCCTAGCACACAGCTGCTGGTGCCCACCCCCCACCCAGCTCCCAGTGTCTGGCCCGCACGTCCCCCAGTCCCCTGCACAGTTCCTACTCCCCTCCAAACCCACCCCTCCCAGGGACCCTTCCGAAACACAGAGAACGGACTATCCATGCCACACCCCTCGACTACATAAAGCCTGTGCGGCTCCTTTGTGTCTGGTTTAATTATGTCTCTCAAACTAAAAGTTGAACTTCTGGAGCACTGAAACCACGTGTCTTTGGCACCTCATACACATGGGCATTAGGTTAAAGGTTAGCCGAGTAATTTATTCCACAATTGGGAGAATTTAGCCTGCAGAGGACCACTGATCCATTCTGACAACATTCACGTGTAGGTAGTAACGCCGTTCTCTGGGCGCCCACCAGAGGGCACCTCTGTGCCCAGCGCGTCATTACTCCTCACCAGAGCCAGTGAAGTTCATACCACCCTGATCCCCTGGTACAGACAAGGGACCAGGGCTTGACGCACTTGCCAAGCTGCTCCAGCCAGGATAGGCAGGAACCAAGAAGATAAAGGCCTTTTCCTTCCTGGGTTATGAAGACCCAGAGTGTAGAGAACCCCAAAATGTCAGCTGTCCAGTTCCCCCAGCCCATGAGAGGTGAAATTCCAACCAACTAGAATGGAGTGCTGCCCATTCACTATTGGTTGTTCCGTATCTCCACATTTAGAAATCTAGTTTACTTTGCTCTGCCTTTATTTTTAAAGTATTTTAAAATATGATAGGTAGGTAGAGATGACACCTATGGGTTGTTTCCCCTTCTCCCTGAGACCAGGGCTGCCTGAATGTGAAGGCCCAGGCCTGCTGAGTCAGCACCTCCAGGGACCCACCTGAAGGACGGGTGCCCCCTGGGTGATTCGCAAGCTGAGAAGGAAGGGACGGGACGGGCAGTGAGGGCCACACTGGCTGTCAGGGGTTCTGCTTGAACAGGTAAGCCCAGACCAGCTGTTCTCAGCAGTGAAGGGCCTGTTATCTGCTGGTGGTGTCTGTCACAGGAGCAGGATTGGAAGGTGGGGGCCCATATCTCATGGGAAACCCTAAGTCATCAATCAGCAGCACACACTGTCACAGTTCTGCATTCCTGCTGTTGCTAAGATTTTAGCTCCAATACACTAGGCTTACCCATCAAATTCACATCGGAAATAGTGTATGAGCCTTCTAAAAACTTCTCTATGTCCTTCCAAAATGTGTTCAGCATACACTGCTCAAACCTCAACCATGCTGCTTCTGCACCATTTCACATCATGGCGCACTCGGATGACACTGGAGTTCGTGAGAAGCGGCAGGGTGCCCAAAGAAAGTGCCGGCTGGAGCCCCCTGGCACTCCAGGCCCCACCATCACAGGGCCAGTAGATCCAATGTCCTAGCTGCTCTTCATTGACTGAAGTCTGCAGACGGACAGTTCTAGCTCACAGGGCCTTAATGCCAAGGGTGAGCACACAGCTGAAGGGCTTTTCCTGCTTCCAGTGATCCATACTTCTCCGGATACTTCTAGGTAAAGGTCAGCTTGTTACAATAGCCACAGTGGGCCAGACATGGTGGCCCATGCCTATAATCCTCCTCTGGGAGGCTGAGGCAGATAGACTGCCCTGAGCTCACAGGTTCAAGGCCAGCCTGAACCAGAGCAAGACCCCTGTCTCTAAAAATAGCTGGGCATTGTAGCAGGTGCCTATAGTCCCAGCTACTTGGGAGGCTGAGGCAAGAGAATCACTTGAGCCCAAGAGTTGGAGGTTGCTATGAGCTGTGATCCCACTCTACTGAGTGTGACAAAGTGAGACTCTGTCTCAAAATAAAAAAAAAAAAAAAGAAGAAGAAGAAAGTGAGAAACAGCCACAGAGATCTGCCTCACACTTCTCATTAAGACCATGCTCAGGTACTTCAGATGTGGTACCCGTGGCCCCCGGGCTTGTGGGGCCGCTTCTCCAGTTTGATTGAGTTCAAACTCACTAGAACATTTCTTTCTCCATCTACAATAAACTGAATTCGGTATTTCTGACCTTACTGACTGAGGCCTCCTAACCCATTTATGCGCAGTTCCACCTGGCCCAATGCCCTGCCTTCCAGGCATCTCCCTCCTGCCCGCTTGGCACTGACCAAGGTACCTCTCTCTCCTCCTGCTTCCAACAGCTGGGTGTGCACAGCTGGCCTCCCACTCCCCATCTCCTCCACAACCATCCCCCAGCCCCGACTAGTCTCTTCCCTCTGCACCCAGAGGGACAAAACTACTGGGACAGGACAGTTCATGGCTCAAGTCCCAGGAGTGGAGCCCACCGAGTCAAGCTTTACAATGAAATCAGCAGAGGCCCCAGGTCAACGCACCTGTCTCGTGGTGGGAAGAAAAGCTGAGCGTGGGTTGGGGAGGTTCTGGGAGATGAGCATTCTAGTCTGGCTGGGGCAGAAAGAGTCATAAGTAGACAAAGAGTGTGGCTTGTAAAAATCAGAGATAACATAAGTGGGAAGAGCGTCAGCTTTTCATGAAGATGCCGACACTCAAGACTTAAAAATTTGCACAAATCTAAGAGCATGTGCTAGAAACAGCATCTGGCGAGATGCACTCGCCAGTGCGAAGAGCACTGTGAAAAGGTAAGGCTACGAAAGATACATAGTTACAGGCTGAAAAACAAGAGAAAGAAGAAAGGAAGAAGGAAAGGGAGAGAGGGAGGGAAAGAAGGGAGAGAGAATGACAGTCAGACAGAAGGCTGGGTGTGAAAATAAGATACATGAAAGAAACACTTGCTAAGCTGGGCTTCATTAAAATTGGAGAACTTCTGCTCTGCAAATACACTGTCAAGTGAGTGAAGAGATAGCCATGGATAGGGAGAAAATATTTTCAAAGCACATATCTGATAAAAGACTGCTATCTAAAATGTACAAGAATCTCTTCAAACTTGACGGTATGAGAACGAACAAGCTGACTTAAAAATGGGCAAAAGGCCTGAATAGACACCTCACCAAAGATGTGCTCAGAGAGGCCCACTGGCATTTTGTCCATATTTAAAGGGGAACAGGCAGGAAGAACCAGACAGCTGAGGGAAGCAAATAACAAGAAGAGAGAAACCAAAATAGGCAACTTGAGAGAAACAAGGAAAAAAATTATCATTAATATTTTCAGAGAGATGAGAAATGTGAAAACCAACAACAAGGACATGGTACCATAAAAATATATATGTATTTAAAGAGCAAAAGAGAGTTGCTGGAACTTAAAATTATTGTAACAAAAAAGGTAAACAAAAATCAACAAAAATTGAGCAAAAAAAAATCAAGGAAGTCTCTCAAATTAAGCACAAGCAAAAGGATATTCATAATAGGAGAGAAAGAATAAGAAAATTAAACATCAGTCCAGGAGGTCAAACATCCAAATAACATGAGTTTCCAGAAAGAGAGAGCTGTAAAGACCAAAGGAGGAATCCAGCTGACACAATTATTGTAGAAAATGTCCCAGATTGTGCAATTGTACACACAGGGCCTCACGAGGAGCCTCTGTGCAGCTGATGAAAACAGGCTCATGTTGAGTGAACGCCTAGAGCTCTGAAGACAAGCAGAAGATCCTTCTAACTTCCAGACAGGAAAAGGTAAAAATAGGTCACATGTAGGGGTCAGGAATCCACATGGATTCAGGCACCTTGATGACAAAACCAGGAGCAAAAGTCATTGGACTGAAGCCTCCAGACTTCTGAAGGGAAATTCTTTCCTGCCTAGGAACGATGCAGGGCTAAGGGGGCATAATGACATCTCAGACACACGTGCTCTGTGTGCTTTAAAACTAACTTCTTGTGCAGTTTTTCCGAAAAACAGCTGTTGGATGTGCTTGAGAGTAAACCAAGAAAGAAGAGAACGTTTTGGGAATACAGGCCATGCAGGGTGGAGCCCAGGGAGGCCAGAACACCTCAGGGTGCCCAGTCTGGGAGCAGGTGCAGCAGACTCCAGGCAGGGTTTGCTCAAGATGTCCTGAGGGTTGAGACAAATGGCTGGGTGCTGAAAGCACAAAACTAAACAAATGGGCAGGAAAAATAACCCAAATTGACTCCAGGATAGAAATGAAAAACTGTGCAATAACCATAGTTTCCTACGAAGCTGAATAGCATCCACGCAGTTATAATGGGCACTGGTGTGTGTTGGGGGGGAGGTGGCTCTGGGGAAGATGGCAGCTGCGCCACCATCTTCCCAGAGGAAAGGCCAGCCACCTATGACCTTCCCAGCAAACCTTCCACCCAAGGCAAACACACACCAGGAGTCTCACTGCGTGTGTTCTTTTGTGTCTGGCTGCTTTTCTCTGTAGCAGGTCTCAGACCGCCCAGGCTGTCTGTCACATGTAGTGGCAGTTTGCTCATTCCCACCACTGTGTGGCGCTCCACTGTATACCACTAACATGTTTGGAGAGTTTCTTGGCTGTTATAAATATGCTACTTTCACTTGTCTTTTGTAAATAATATTGACTAGAGAGGATCTTAAAGGTAATGGATAAAATGAATGAAAAGAGCCAGCTACAAAATTAAATGTACATGCAGGTCTCAATTAGCCTACATCTGAATACCAAACTTTAGATGCAGAGTGTGAAGGAAAAAGGAATTATGGCCCATTATGAGAACTAAATGAGATACAGTTTTAAAAACTTTTTAAAAAGCCCTTGAAGAGTGTCTAGAACATGCTTACTCTATTCTCTTCTCACTAAAATGTGTGTAACTAAAAATAGCCATTTAAAACCCCACCCCAGCCAACTGCATTGTCTGTGGCTTTGCAGATGCATTTCTGCTCAGATGAAAGTGACGAACAATTGGTTTGAGGGGTTAGTTTGGCCTAATCTGAAAAACATCATTTCCAACCTACAGGAAGAGCTTTATAAAACACACCCATGGCCAACTGAGCTTGGGAAACATTAGGTTCAACAACGTGGTCTTTTACTGCAGAGTTGGCTGAGTGAATTACATGCTTGTGGGCAGTGAGCAGGATAAATCTCCAGGCAGGGAATATGCCACACAGGTTCCACAAAGCCATCTGACCCAGGGCCCCTTTCCAAGTGGAGCATCTTTGGGGACTCTGTCCTGGAGCACACTTGGAGACACAGCATCTGGACTCATGCACACCACAAGCTTTCAGAGCACGTCACACAGCTGATGGCAGGACCAGGGTGACCCACCCCTGACCTTAAGAAAGTCGTGAACTGTCGATAATAAGAGTATAGCACCTCCTAAAAGAGGACGAGAAGAGAAAAAAAAGTTAAGTAATACTTCCTGAGGGTCCAATATGCACTAGTATTTGGCTGGCCATTGTATGAGTTTGGTGGGGCTGCAAAACAAAACACCACAGGCTGGGAGATGTAAGGAACAGAAATTTATTTCCCCACAGTTCTGAAGGCTGGAAGTCCAAGATCAAGGTGTCAGCAGGGCAGGTTTCTTCAGAGGCCTCTTGCCTGGGCTTGTGCACAGCCAGTTTCTCCCTGTGTCTTCACAGGGCCTTCCCTCTGTATCTGTGTCCTAATCTCTTCTTAGATTAGATTAGTGCCTGCTCAAATGACTTCCTTTTACCTTAATTACCTCTGCAAAGACCCGCCCCCAGTACAGTCACATTCAAAGTACTGGGGATTAGGACTTCAACATAGGAATTCTGGCTGGGGACAAAATTCAGCCCGTTTAAGTCACTTTATCTCACGTAATACTCAAAGTTAATGCCCAACATCCATATCAGTAGTGCTCTTTGTAGCTCAGAGAAGATTGGCACCACCATGATAGAAAAAGCACGTCAGCCTGGTTCCAAGTCTCTCCAAAGCCCAACTGCTCAGTCTTCAAAGCTAGTGCTGATTCGGAGACGAATTTCTAGGCACAAAGATGACGTTATGAATGTTAACGTGCAATAAGAAAAAAATAAGAATGCTTATCGCCTTTGTAACAACTTAGAAGTAAGCCTGATTCTTTGCACTTCTAATTATACAGCAGTTCAGCAGTTATTGACGAGTCCTTTGAAAGGTCCCATCAAAAGTGTGACTATTTAGAACATGGAATAACTTGCTCATTACTCCCAGATAAAATGATATTTTTAAAGTTTTCATAATGAGGTTATTTTAAATACCAAGTAAGCTGTCTGGGCTCTGAAGCCCATGACCCATAAAGGACACAGCTGGCTTCCCCATTGCAACCGTTTGCCCCAGTCTGTTCCAAGGCAGGTGGATCTCACCCAGTGAGCAACCTCAGCAATCTTCTCCAGCTGGAGACTCTAGTGCCCCCTCAGCCATACACTCACCTGCCAACAGCAAGCTCCTCCTAGCATTTATTTCGTGTCTTCCCACGCCATCGCTAATCACTTCATCAACACCTTCGAAGAAATCTTAGTGGGCATTATCCTAACCAGCAGAAGCCAACGAGGCAGTGAGTGGCAACATTCCTCACTTGGAAACAGACAGAGGTCTATTCAAATACAGAACTGCAGAGAAGGTATCGGGGTAATAGAATCACAGACATGCCAGCAGGTCCCCTGCTCTGATGCAAATTAGTGTGACCAAGATCAAACCACTCCCCACTCTGAGGCTCAAATTCCCGTCAGTAACATGGGGGCGGGTACCTCTTTCTCCCAGGATTCTGTGGGGAGGGTTAATGAGATGAAACGTAAACCATAGGGAGTGTTGTGCCTGGGTCCTGACAGTAGAGGGCAGTGCTATGACATCACTATTGTTAGCAGTGAATGATAATGAGAATTAAAGCTTGGAACTCTGGTAAGCGCCAAGAGACAAGTGCAGCCTCCATGGGATGCTGAGAGAGGGTGTGAGCCAGTTTCCCCCTTGGAGACCAAGTGGGCACTCCCAGGTGTGCTGCTTTAAGCGAGGCCTGGCCTGCTAGCGAAGCCTGAACCTCTCAGGAGGGATGCCCAGACCATGGCCCCCGAGTCCCAACCCACCATTCCTGAGCAGAGACACAGCTCAGGCCATGGAGGGAGGCACCGCATGTACCATGCAGACTGACCCCTGAGCTCCTGCCTCCACTGCTTTGTAATCAGGAAATCTACCCATAGTTGAAACAGCTGGGGGAAAAGGAAAAAAAAAAAAAAAGGCAAGTGAGCCTAAAGTAAAAATAAGCACTTTGGGATCCAGGGATTCCTAGAGACAAGGAAAGAAACCAAATACCTTAGGTGTTAAGAATGAGGACTCCGGAGTCAGACAAAATCACAGGGTTCACGTCCCAGCTCTGAAACATCCAGTCTGCTGACGCACTTTTAACCTCTCTGTGCATTTGTTTCCTTCTTTGTAACGGAGGCGCCCCCTCTCAGGTTTGCACAAGTGGAGAGCCAGCCCCGAAAATGAGCACGGCCTTAGATTCTGGACACCAGGTGCCTCGCTGGCCTCACCTGGTCTGGCCTTGATGGGAACAGCTGCAGCGCCATGGGCTGGGTGGCTGGACAGGGTGCAGGGCACCTGAGATGGGACCGGCCCTCGGAAACGTTGTAGTTGTGTCAACTCACCACACACTAAGCTCTTAAAATAGATTCCAGCATCTCCACGGTATCTCCCAGTACCATCTTTCTCCAAGGTTTCCGCAGCACAGAGCTAGAATAACCAAAAGGGGGTCACTCCTTTCCCAGTTCTGCCTGCACAGTGGTTACTGCCAAGGGGGAGTACTGAGACCTCCTCGGTACCGTGGACGCGTCATCCCGCAACTCTTGGGCACCTGCGCAGCGGCACCGCCTGCGTCTCCCCAATGCTCCCCCCACCCCCGCAGGCTGTGTCTGTGGACCATGCAACGGTCGTAGTCCTCTAACACACTGCCTGACACGATAGACAGCAAATATCTAATAGCAAATGGGGCAGATGTCTCGTTCCCAAATTAATACATTTATAATGGTAGGCTAAAGTTTCCAAATAGTATTGTTAACTGTATGTTAATCATAATAGTGCCAACAGACAATTAAAGGGCATTTGTCCCATAATATTTGGGAGTAATATATTCTATTTCTGCACTTACTTCCTTTCAGAGCTTTTCGGCAGATGCGGGTTTCTGTTCCCATCCGTTGTGGGTTTTGCTTTGGGGAACGTTTGGGGTCCCGGAATCCGCCCCCCGTTGCGCAGGCTGCCGGGTCTCCATCCTTTCTGAGCAGCACATCCCTGAAAAGTACGAGGACTTGAGGCACAAAAGCCAGGCAGAACCTTGGAGCTGTCTTCTTCATTGTGGCGTAAACGCGGCCTTTGCTGGCACTGCCGAGGTCGCCGACACCAGTCCCCGGGCGGGCAGAGCGCACGCAGGTTCCCGCTCGAAAGGCGCGGTGGCCCTGCGGGGTCGCCAGATGGCGCTACGCTCCCGGCCACCGAGCTCCGGGGCCGACCGAGGGAAGGGACTCAGAGGGGACACAGCCCTTCCGCCTCCGCCGCTGACTGCTCGGCTGCAGCAGGTGGGGAGGTCTGGGCCCACTGAATGTGGCCTGATCCTTCGCTCTTTCTAGTGAATACACAAAGCTGATTTTATTTGAAATGTTGGCCACTGATGTACGTTGCGTTTTTAAAGAAACTCCTTTTCTAGTGAGTAAGGGGCGTGTCGCTCGACCCTGGGTGGACCTGGCCACGGAGGAAGCCGCCAGGGGGCGCAGCAGGACCGTTGCTCCCGAGGTGCGGGCATGCGCGTCGGGCCGTGGAGCTGGGCCTGAAGTTAAGCCGGGAGGACTTAACAGGGGTCAGGACTCAGATCGCCTGGTGAGGAAGGAGGTGGGACTCCACTCGTCCCCACAAACTTCAGGCATGACTTCTTTACCTTGCACACTTCGCCCGAAGAACCCCCTAACGATCATAATGTGTGAAACACTTGTTTAAAAAGCCTTTTCTCATGGAAAAGTTTAAACATATGCAGAAGTAGAAAGACTAACAAAATGAATGCCATGTATTCATGGCATTCGTCACCAGCTTCAGCAATCCTTGTTCATGGTTAGGTGGTGTTACCTAGACCCCTCCCCTACACACACACTGCAACCGGCACCATTTCCCACCTTGATGAGTTATTTTGAAGCAAAATCCCAGATATATCTCTTCCTTGATAAAATACCCTAGTGTGTACCAGTAACCGATACAACAGCATAATACCATTGTCGCGCTAGTAATACTCCTATCGCACCAAAAATTTTACCTGAATATCATCAGATCTCAGTCAGTGTCCACATTTCTTCAAGTTCCTCATAGAAGTGTTGTTAACAGTTGATTTTTTGCAAGTCAGGTCCAAATAAAGTCCATAAATTGAATGTGGTTGATTTCAAAAGTTCTTTGAATCAAGGTAAAAATTTACACATAGTGAAATGAACAGATCTGAAGTACATAGTTCTAAGAGTTCTGATAAAACAAACACCTTGTGTGATCAACACATTAATCAAAATATAAAGGTTTTCATTACCCCCTGAAAATTTCCTCTCTTCCCCCATCAACTCTGCCCAGAGAAACCCCTGATCTGATTTCTATTATCATAGAGTGCGTCTGCCTGCTCTAGAAATTTGCATAAATGGAATCAAACTAAATGTACTTTTCTCTGCCTGACTTCTTTCACCCAGTATGTTTTTGAGATTCATCCACAGTGCTGCATAAACTAATACTATATTTCATTATTTTTACTCCCTTGTAGTATTCCACTATATGAATGCAACACAATTTTTACTGTGATATGTCTTATTAGGAAATCCCTGTTGAGGGACCCTTGGATTGTTCCCTGGTTTGGTATGTAATGAATAAAGCTGAAGTATTTTTGCAGTAATTTTCTCTTTGGCAAATGCCTAGTAGTAGAACTGCTAGATCACAGGAAAGATACATATTTAATTTTATAAGACTCTGCCTAGGAGTTTTGAAATGTGGTTGTACCATGTATGTTCCCACCAACAATATACGAGTGTTTCACTTGCCGGGCATCCTCCCGGTGTTTGCTGTTTTCTGTCCTTTTAATTTGAGCCATTGAGGGGAGTGTATAACTGTATCTCATCATGGATTTAAGTTGCATTTCCCTGATGTGCTGGGAATGAGGCCTGCCAGTTTTTATTCATCTGAAAATGTCTTTATTTCACTGTTATTTTAATCAGACAATGTATTTTTCTTGGGTATGCAAATCTAGGCGGATAGATTTTCTTTCAGGGGCTGTTCCCTGCAGAGTTTCCTTGCCGAGCCTTTCCTCAGACTTTGCAATCCAGCTGTTGACCACCCACAGCAGCCAGCAGGCACATCACTGCCTGCCCCTTTCTCTGTGCAGCATCCTCCCACACTATAGCAAGAGCAAGCCCCACACATCCATCCTGCTTAGCACCCTCAAACCCCAACCTTGGCCTCCTCAGCTACTCTCCACATGGGCTCACCTCCCTGCACCCAAACCAAAATCTAGAACTCACATTACATCTTTCTCTCCTCTCAAGGATGCTGGGCTTACACTGTCTACCTTAGAACACCTGAAAACATATGCATCATCTATTGTGTCCAGTTTTAGAGAAGTTTGCCAGGGGAAAGTAAGTCTGAAACTAGTTCCTCCCTTGTGGCTGAAGTCCAAGTCGTTAATATGGTCATTCTCTTGCCCTCCTTGATTGTCCTATTGAGTCACCCACATTCTGGATCTAGCTTGTCATGGCCCACTGTTGTTTAACAGGTTTCCCGTCCACCACGGTTCCTGTAAACTGGTAGTTCTGTCTGGAGGATGGATCAGATTGAGGCTGAATTTTTCTCCTCAACCTCTTAGAGGTCATTAAGGTGGTACTTCCCACAGCATGCATGTTATGCTCAGTCTCTTTTCATGATGGGAGCAGCCTTAGATTTATATGACTGCCTAGATTTCTATTTTATTACAGATTTGCATAGTCATGATAGTCTATGTCAGTTTTCCTCCTCCATTTATTTATTGAATGCATCTATAAAAGGACATTCCCCAGAGTCAACTGTGTGGTTACCCTAAGGCACAGTCCTTAAGCCAAAAGTGAAAGTTTGACCTGGTTTCCTGTGTGGTCCAAAGTTGTCCAGTGAATTTCATTTCCTCCCTCCTTTTTCCCTTTTTTCCTTTTTTTCTTTTAACATTATCATTGTGAACTTGAGAAATTTAAACATACTTGATGTGTTTTCAATTCAGCCACTGCAGATTAAAGTTTTCCAGTGCTGAACAGAGGGAGGCCCTTCACATTGGCTCCTCGGTCGTTTAGACACGATCCCAGTAGTTTTTGATTTCTGGTGCGACAAGTGTCCTCGGGTCATCCTGTATGTTGCCAGCCCAGGATCTGGAATTTACCACTTCTACAGGGAAATGTGGTTCCTTTTCATGGAAAAAAATATTTCAAGACCATAATCAAGGAGGTAAGGATACTTGTAACTATTGAATGAATTCAAGGTCTCTTCAGTGAATATATAAGGAAATATATTTTCTTTTAAATTTTAATATACTATGGGTTCATATGGACATTAACAGTTCAAATTTACTTAATTTAATAAAGAGTTGCTCCCTTTTTGAGGTTGATTGGTTTGTTTTTTTGAGATGGAGTCTCACTCTGTCACCCTGTGTGGAGTGCTGTGGCATCATCATACCTCACAGCAACCTCAAACTCCTGGGCTCAAGAATGTTCTTGCTAAAAAAAAAAAAAAAAAAGAATCTTCCTGCTCCAGCCTCCTGAGTATCTGGGACTACAGGCATGTGCCACCTTCCCCATTGTTTACGATACATAGGTGTAAACATGTACTCTTTCTCTGTGATATCTGTGCTTTCTCTCTTTTTTGTGAGAGTGCTTGAATTTATGACCTAATGGTTACACTACTACTAATAATGACTTTATACCTGAGTCCCTATTTTTGAGTCTGCTGATTCCCTGATAGTAGCATTGTTGAAAATAAGGTAAAATCTTCTCTGACAGCATTTGTCTGAATGCACCTTCATTTACTCCCGGTTCATACCCCTAAGGCAAGCAGGGTGCTGGTGTCATTTGCCACACACTCCCCTTACCTTTCCTTGCCACCCATGCTGTATGTGGTTAGAACACATACCCTCTACATAATGTATTATTTTCCTTAAAACTGTCACTTAGTCTTAATTTTGCATTTAAATATATATTGAATATTCAACCTTGACACTCCTTAAATGTGTCTTTAGTCATTTTGATTATTGGAAGCTTGATCTCTAGCAGTTCCCCAGGTAAGGCTGGGGAGCCTCCCTCACTGACTCCTTCCAAGTTTTAAAGGATAGTTCTGTAGCTTTGTATTTAAAGGTCTCTTAGTGCACAGCTACTTCTGGTAATGTTTCATTCTATTCTAAGGAAGTGAATCTGTTTGTTATTCTCCCTTTTGTTATGGTAAACATGTAGAATCTTCCACTTAGTTTTTTTCTATATTACTTAGGAACAGGGTTTATCTTATACTCGGGAGAGGAGATTAGGCCAGATGCAAGGGGATTGTTTTGTTTGTTTTGTTTTGTTTTTTAGCTTCTGAGTTAGTTCTAAGGGTCCTTATTCTATTTTTGGCAAAAGGTATTCAAAAGTGGCCCATCCTTTCCGTAAGGTGCCTGACTCCCTTGCAGACTAATACATGGTGACTTTCTTCGCTGTGGCCCTCCTGTTCCTCCTGACTCTATTTGGATTCTGTTCGCCAGAAGGAACCAGGAGGTTTGGAAACACGACCAGTGCTCTGTGACTGTAAAGCACACTTCTAAGCCCTGCCAGTTACTAACTTTTCAACACATCACCAAACAAATTTTCTTACAATTGTGTGTATATATACGTACACATATATATCTTTATTTGTGTGTGTATACATATATACACACACACAAACATGAACAGTTGTGTTGAACTGGCAAAAGAGAAGTCATTCTCACAGAAAATTACATTCCCATACCAAAAAATGTTTGATGTTTCAAAGGCAAAATATTAGTTAGAACTCTAATGAGAAATTTTTCCAATGATAGTAGTATACTCAAAATTGTAAAATCTTCTCATCACTACATAAAATTAATCATTGTTCATATCTAAAGATCTTATTGAAGTAAAAAAGATTATGCTATGTAAATGTCTGAACCAATTATTGGGTCAGAATGGATCACTACTTTTGATATTCTATTCTCAAATTAAACTAGTATCTAAACTCAAAGAAGGCCAGGCGTGATGGCTCATGCCTGTAATCCCAGCACTTGGGAGGCCAAGGCGGTGGATTACCTGAGCTCACAGGTTTGAGACCAGCCTGAGCCAGAGCGAGACCTCATCTCTAAAAGTAGCCGGGCGTTGTGGCAGGCACCTATAGTCCCAGCTACTAGGGAGGCTGAGGTAAGAAAATCACTTAAGCCCAGGAGTTTGAGGTTGCTGTGAGCTATGATATCATAGCACTCTACCAAGGGTGACAAAGTAAGACTCTGTCTCAAAGAAAAATAAAAGAAACTCAAAGTAATGGATCTTTCCCTTTATTTCATACGAACCAAATACTTAAAAAAAAAAGTTTCTGATATCTCCTTTCCAGAGAGCTCCAAAAATGAGACATCCCTCACCTTAAAAAGAGGGGATCTACAAGGTGGTCCCTATAGGTGCCCTCCAGCCCTGGCCACCCACAAATTATGAGGAATACAGCCTTGGAAGTTTCAAGTTGTGAGTTAGTTACTCAGACTTTTGGCAGTACAAAGAAAGCTCTTTTGTCATAGATTATTAATTTCATATCTATTTCAACTCCTCATATATCTTTAGATCTTGAGATAACCATGTTCTCCATTATGTTTTGTTGTCCTATTTCAGTTGCCTTTTGAAGCAGTGATTTCATTTGGCATCTTTTAATCATTCAGTCCTTTGGTATAATTTACCTGACACACTTGAGTTAAAGTTACTCCAGCATGGGAATCGATGTGCACCCCCAACATCCTATCTAATACTATTTTACTTTTAACATTTTATACTTAACTGACTCTATTCTGGGAGGATTACTATTGATTTTTGAGTCATCTTTGAAGATGACTTTTTTAGGTCCCCTTTTCGTTCTTGCCATGTGTGTCAGTGACACAGAGAATTTGTTTAAAGAGCCAGAAAGTCTTTAATTTTTACACGAATTCTTTCAGTAATCCACCAAAGTGGCTTTAAGTATTCTTGGATCTTATGACTAACTTTTAAAATTCCAGAAACTCTGCAGAAAAAAATTTATATTTTTATCAAAAAATTTGGTAAGGATACTTTAAGACAATAATAATCAGACAAGTGGCACAAAAAAACTATTGATAAACTAACAGATGAAAATTTTAGAAGAAAAAGTATTCAAACTTGCAAGTAATTTTGGAACTCAAATGGAGATATTTCACCTTTGCCTTATATAATTATCAGACATATTAAAATGCTAATAAAAAACTAGTATAAAACATCAAAGTGAGCAGATAAATTGTTATGGCCCCTTTGCAAAGCAAGTAATTTGATGATTGAAGCAAATACTACTTGATAGAGCAACTATTTGGGGAGATTCATATGTAGAACATAACGTTGAGGAAACAAAGTGTTTCAAGTTGTTCATCACAACATTCTTTGTAATAATAAAATGTTAGGAAAATAACAAATGTTCCAACAGAGGAAAATAGAGTTATCAAAATGATTCTCATCAAAAGCGAGTGAGAAAATGCTTACACTGTAATACAAAAGAAAGCATAAGAAATGAAGAAATTTATGTGTGCTTATATGTAACACTCCCTATGTAAAATACAGATTATACAGAGAAAAACATGGTACTGTTTTTTGTACATATCTTGCTTCGTGTATTTTCCAAATATTCTATAATGAAAACATGTAGTATTGTCTTATTAAATAAAGAATGTGGTCTCCTCAGTAGGCTGGAAAAGGCAAGGATAAGAATTTTCTTATAGCAAACGGTGTTCAACCTTTTTTTCCGTTGCCACACGTTAGAATAAGAGTTGATGGGAGCCGCACATTCTATCCACAGAACTAATGAAAGCTGATTAGCAAAAAAAGAGGTCCATGCATAATTTTCATGATATCCAACACCACAGATAAGCAAAAAAGTCCTCATAAAATCACCATATGTCCAGTCGGTTGCAGGTTGAACATCCCTGTTAGAGCTTCCAAGGAGAACACAGCTCAGAAGGCCCCTTAATTTTACCCTAGTGATCCTCATTTCTGATTTCAAATTTTCTAGGTTTGTGAGATAATAACTTGATGTTGTTTTTAGCCACTAAGGCTATAGTCATTTGTCACAGCAGCAGTGGGAAACTAACACAGACACGTCTACAGAAAGGTCTTCACCCTCACTCACCATTAAAGACCTGGAAATCTGAAAAAACAGGCCATCTTTTTTTTCTTTTTTGCCTACTTGATTAGCATCAATTAATTTTTAAACATTTGCTAATGTCACTGAGCCAATCAGTGGAAAAACTTAGACTATGGCTCCTTATTGGTGAACCAGAATAATTAGCTTAAACATTTAAGAGGGAGGGCAATTTGCAAATATATGCAAAAATTGTACAAGTACATGAGCTCTGACTTAGTAGATTCATGACTAGAAACTGGTTGTCCTATATTTCCCAAAGCCTGCGGAAAGGGGTGTTTGTGTGTGTGCACATGCGTGTGTTTTAAGTAGCTTCATTGAGGTATAATCGGAATACAAAAATCTGCATATATTCAAAGTATAAAATTTAATAAAGTGGAGTACCTCTCAGAATCGTTACTGAATCAGGAGAGTGGACTGCACTTGACCGCCAAAGGTTCCCTCCAGCTCCACAACCTGAAACATCTTGAAGCCCGCGTGGCGGAGCCCCTGGCTCAGGCGTGGGGTCCAGCCGGGGGTCTGGACCGGCGAGGCGCGGGGAGGGCGCTGTCGCTGTCGCTGTTGCAGTCGCTGTCGCCGTCTCCTGCTGCGGACTCAGCGGTGACTGTGTGGCGCAGCCCAGGGCCCAGCAGGCTGCCCACAGGTCAGTTAAGGTGAGGGCTGGGCGGAGGGGGCCTCTGGGGTCATACGAACGACCCTAATTATAACATAAATTCACCTGTGTGCTTCTTCACTTTCGACGATCCTCCCCCCGCAGACGAAAGAGGAGTCCCCAGCCTGGGCAAACCTTGCAATCCGACCTGCCTAGACCTCCACACTCCAGCTCTAGGACCGGAGGAAACGGGGCCGGGGAGCCGCGTTTCCACCGAGGAAGCGGCGTCTCCGGTCCCCACCGTCGGTTGAGCCGCCGCACCTGCGAGTTCCCAGGGGAGCCTCGCGCCCCGGGACCTGAAAGACGGTTTCACCCCGGGACAGGACGAGTTCGGGGGCACGCTCCGGGGGGTGGAGGGCGGGGCTCCTGCCCTCACGTTTCCTTGTCAGGTCCCCTATACCTCAGAAACTTATTTTATCGCTAAATAGATTTTTCAAAATAATGCTTATAAACTTGTGTCTTTTTTAAATCAACTCAAACATATAAAATCAATCCCATAAAGGGATTGTAATGGAAAAAGATAGTAGGTGATTTTTAAACCTAATGGCTTAGGCAGACTTCGGGAGACACTTTGCACACCTGTGGCTCCTCCTTGGGCCCCGCCGGCTGCTGTTGCGCCGAGAATGAAGGAAAGGGGCCAGGAAGGGCTCCGGGCTGAGTGTGGAAAGATGAACAGGGGGGGGAAATCCTCCTGCTTGGAGGACTTCCATTAGGTGCCCCCTCGGTAATATTTTGGGGGTCCCCTAATAATTCAGGTGACATTCCTCCTTGGAAAAACATGGGAGTTTTATTTCTTACATACGTGCCATTATTCCGTTACTCCCGATAAATTACACATGCAAAAATAAGTGAAGGCATCATATCTCCTGGTGAGGTTGAGACTGACTCCTAGTCTGTAGGTGTCAAGGCCCATGGGTCCACTGTGTCTACTTTTGCTTTTACTTGGAGGTTCTCAGAGACACCCTAAATATGGGGGTACAGATCTGGGTGCAGATATTAAATATGAGGGCACACATGCGAAGTGGAGCCTCAACTCATTGGCAGGTCGTGTGACCTGTTGCTGTTACACTGATTGTGAAGTCAAGAATTCTGTGCTTAGGGCGGCACCTGTGGCTCAGTGGGTAGGGCGCCAGCACCATACACCGAGGGTAGTAGGTTCGAACCTGGCCCCTGCCAAACTGCAACAAAAAAATAGCCAGGCGTTGGGGTGGGCACCCGAGGTCCCAACTACTCAGGAGGCCGAGGCAACAGAATCACTTAAGCCCAAGAGCTGGAGGTTGCTGTGAGCTGTGATGCCAAGGCATTCTATCGAGGGTGACAAAGTGAGACTGTCTTAAAAAAAAGAAAAAGAAAAAGAATTCTGTGCCTATGGTGGTTTATAAATCTTCAGCGAAGGTGATGCTTAATATTTATGCTGGCTCTTCTTTCATAAAATGTTCCAAAATAGTTTCTCTCAAGTTGTAAAAAAGTTATTAGGTTTTTATTTGAATAATGTTAAGCCTTTAGCTTGGTTTTTATTATTTCATTTATTACATATATTTTTCGTATCTGAAAAATATGAAACTAATAAGTGTTAGTGTTATGACCGTTAGCATGGTCTTGGACAGACCCATTTCTTAAACAATTATTAAATTCTCAAAGTCACAGAGCAGCCCATTTCTGGCCTCTTTCCTTCATTCCCAGCAGCCACGGCAGCCAGGGGGGACCTGGGAGGAGCCATCACAGGTGTGTGAAATATCTCCCGAAGTCTACCTAAGCCATTAGGTTTAAAAATCACCTACTATCTTTTTCCATTACAAGCCCTTTACGGGATTAATTCTAAAAGCCATAGAATTTTTTCTTTTCAATCATAACTGTCAGCGCATACATAGGCATTTAAATCGCTGTTCTTACCCGACGTCTCACAGTGTGATATCTCAAGGTCTCGCTTCTCCCCTGGCACTGCACTGGGTAGTGAATGGTTTGGTTTGTTCTGACTCCTTCAATATCAGATCACCGTGTGGCTTAGGAAAGAACCATATCACAAGTCTTAGATGTCTAGTCTCACAAGAGCTAGGCCTGTGCTATTAGACATGACAAACACAAACAGATAGCTAACTTCTTTACCATGTGAGAGATGGAGCACCAGGTTGAGAGGAGACTCTGGGTGTTAATTTATTGGGGCATTTAGTTGCCAGCTTAATTCTGAGTAGACTGTCAGTGTTGTATATCTCCTTGTAGTTGGAGAAGAGTAAAGTGATTTGCTTATTTCTAGGGGTGTGCTGGTAGCAGAAGCCTGTCGTTATTAGACCACTGGTCATCTTGTACAGATAATTTATTCCAAAAGATGGGCTGGCTTATCTGTAACCTATATAATTGGGTAGTGTTGTGTTACCAAATATATGTTAAGGTGAATTTTCTTATTTTGAGTTTTTTTGAGAAGTTTCACATTCCTCCCTTTTTACAGTTGCGGTTTCATAGGTGGGTGTGTCATTCCTGAAACCAAACACACACAGAGTAAAGTTGCTCACCACAGCCCTTCAGGAAAGATGAACAAAGGACGGAAAAGAAAGAGAGATACTAAAGTGTAAAGTTTCAGCAGGAACTGCTTCTTTACATATAGTGATATGATTTGAGGATAAGTGTAGATTTATGATTTGATGTTTTGTAAATCTCACAATTTTCTTCTACAGATGTCTACGACATAGTTAAAAGCACCTTAATTAAAAAAATATTTTTAAAAAGCACCTTAATACACCTTAATACACATAATGCAACCTCTCCCCATAGCATAATAATAAGGAAAGCTCTTATTGAAAATGTAAACATTCCATTTCCCTTCTATTGGATGGAAAACAACTTTGTTTCCAACAAAATAATGAAGAATAATAAATACCTTTCAGGTGCAAACACAGCTTTGGCTCTTATAAATCCTAACCCTGTGGGATACTATTTATGACTTGGCTGATTGTGCAACATTCGTTTTTCAACTGTGAGAAGGATAGCGGTATAATTAAGCCAGCCAACTTCTTGGGACCAAAATATCCAAGAAGAAAGCTGGTTAGGACTCCAAGGAAAGGGCTCCAATGATGTCTTGGTGTCCCCTGTCCTACAGGTAGCAGGTGTGGAAATGTCAAATGCGTAGCTTGACTCTGGTGAGCAGGGCATGTGTGGACAACTGGAAGTTGCTTCATGGTAAAGAAAGCCAGCTTACTCTTCTGATTGCTCCTCGAGACTAATTTGGCCAGTGGCCACACATCAACATACTTTACTGGGTTGCCCTTTGAAGAGGAAAGTGAGAGGGTGGAAGAGCCTTGTGTGGAACTTCTCATTGCTGACTTTGAGGAAAAATAAAGATGTTGTTGTGGTATCATTTTTTCTCTCAGGCCTAGTCCAACAGGTCTATAGGGAAAGAACTGATGTCTGTCTGTTTCCCACCACTTCCTATGTTATATATGACTACTTGGTGGCTGTTTGCATGTGTAGGCAGAATGTTAATTGCTTTTCAAATGTTTTTGTTTAATAGAGAGGCCAGTAAAGGAGAAGCCACAACCAGTGACGATATGCCATGCCCTATTTCAACCTCAAGAAAAATCTGAAGCAAGAAATATGGGAGAAAAACCTCTGCGTAGCACTTCAGAGAGTTTTGGTGGTTTCCTTTTCTCCCAGTGAGGCATTGGGATAAGAACTTACAGATGATATTATTTCTTTCCAATCAATCTTATAATATTTCTCTAAAACGTGTTCCTAAAACAGCAGAAACTGTACCTGAAGGCAGAGGCACCCAGAAGCTCAAGCCAGAGAAAGTCAGCTCAGCCTGAATGGTATCAGGCAAGTACCAGAGGGAGCCCAGGATTAAAAAAGTGACTCTGTGAGTCAAAAACCTCTCAACATATTGGGATGGATCCTAGAAACTGTAATCTAGAACCACACAAAGACCTTCTGGGCAGCAGGGAGCAATGTAAAAACCAAAATGAAATTAAAAAGCAGACGTCTGATTGAAAGAAAGACACGTGTATGTGTATTTTTTTTTTTTTTACAAAGAAAAATCAACACTTTCCAGTCATAAGTACCAAGGTGCACAACAGTTTGGAATGTTGGAAGGATGGAGTAAGGCCAGGATGGGGCTCAGGGATCCAACCACATAGGGAGGATGACTTTCCCACACCTCTGGGGACAAGTGTTAGAGGCTGACAGGGCAGCTGTCAGTAACCATGTCTGTCCTACTGGGCAGGGTTATGACCCCACCAAATGTGGAGGCAGCAGAAGAGGAAAAGTTCTCAAAACACAAATGGGACTATTTCCCTTCCATTTTCATATTTCCCGAAACAACCAAGAGCCAAGCATAGACTTTCTTGCCTTCTTGCAGTGTCCAAGGTAGCCAGCAATGCCTCCTGAGGAGGGACACAGGTGCACACAATGACTTCCACACACTGTCTCTGTAACATACCCTGGTCCAGGAGGCAGCATCTGATCAGCTAAGCTCATCTCCTCTCTCTCCCCAGGAAGAATCCTGGGATCACGAAGAGCAAATTCAACAGCCCTGAGCTCTGCCAGGAAGCAGGAAGCCCTGGAGCCTGAGCACAGGGAGGATTTGGAGAGGTCTGCAGGATTTGGAGAGGTCCTGAGACAGAGGCCCAGGGGCACACAAGGCTAGTGAGTCCAGTTCTAACAACAATTAGAAGACTCTTAAGGGTGTCCATGGGGAGTAACCTGATCTGCTGTGAATGATTAGTAGATTAGACTGTCTAGGCTGACCTCCTAACACATAAGATTTATTCACTGCAACAGAGTTGACCAAACAATTTAAATGTTTTAAAATGTAATAAGTATCTATGAAACATAAATGCTTACTAAGTTCTGTAGGAAATACACCCTCCTCTCTGTTGACTGAGCACAGAGTGGTGGGTGGGCATTTTTTGGGTGGGTGGGGGGAGACAGAGTCTCACTATGTCAGCCTTGGTAGAGTGCTGTGGTGTCATGGCAACCTCAAACTCTTTGGCTTAAGCGATTCTCTTGCGTCAGCCTCCCAGGTAGCTGGGACTACAGGTGCCCACCACAATGCCCGGCTAAGTGGGAATTCAAAATGGCAAGTAATGTTTCTAAAATCCAAAGAAGGTAAGTAATTTGCTATTTTCTTTCTTTATGAGGGAAGACGGTTTGGAAACAGTTTTGTCCCATGCTGTTTGGTGTCAATACCCGTTGCCAGCTACACTAATGAAGGGAGTATGAATCTAAGCCATGGAGCCTGCCTTTGTAGCTATTTCTTCACATCTGTTTTGGGAACTACATTCCAATGAGTAAATTCATATTAAGAACACTTTATTCAGGAACAACTAGAAATCTATTGTCACTAATTTCTGGCTGCTAATGATACAACTCACACTGGAATTTTAGGCAAATGCCTTCAGTCTTTCTTTAGTTCAACAAAGGTTAATAATGCAGACAGGTGGCCATGCCAAGATGTCAAAGGAGGTCCTCTGGAAAGCTAGAATGGAGAAAAGTTATACGTGTCAAGAAAGCAAATAACACCATGTACGATTCCTGTTCAGTAGAAAGTGCTTTGTGTACCTTAATCCTCACCCAATCAAAAGCATCTAGAGAAATATAAGTGATACTAAAATCATATTAAGTTAAGCCCCCTCATAAATTATATTTGAAAAAATGTGTAATTCCTGAGTCATTTCAATTAGTGTTCTTCTGGGGAATTCTTGGTGTAGGTCATGTGAAAGAAAGATAGGCAGAACAGTTACATTTTTGTGGCTGATGTAAGTTTGCTTCTTAGCGTGAAGGCAGAGACTCTGGAGAGGTAGTGCTATGGCCACAGCTCTCACAGTGTGAATTCACTGATTTACAAAAGAGTGTCTGATTTGTTACCCACTGAAAAAGCCGAGAAGATTTATTTACTATCTGCTAGGATGGTGGTAACAACGTGGGCCTAAATGTACATCCAAGAATTTCATTGAATGTCTTTGATTTATCAGTCTTGATTTAAATGAGACCAATAATTGTGTCTCCTTCTGTAAAATATCAGCCCTTTCTTTTTCTGTTGCATAATGAATTTGTGATCCTAATTTTGTTACTATTGTGTAGAAAATGTTTTTAATCCTACATCTAACTCTCCTTTTGTTGGTTCCTGGAGGTTCCTAAAAAGAGATTCTTTGGGTTTTTTGTTTGTTTGTTTTGTTTTTGCTATTCTCAAGACACTGGTTAGAGGAAAAAGACTTTTTTCTCCATTCAAGGTGACTAATATTACCGTGGAATTATTTGAATAATCCCAATTGGCTTAATTTTTACCATTATTTCCAGGATGTTTTGGAGAATGAACTACATTACATGTTTTCCAGGAACATTGTCTTCTGGGAAAACCAAGAATTGAGTCCTTTCCATTACTTGATACTGTACCAAAGGCATTCCTGAAACACTTCTTCAGTAAACTTTGAAAGGGCATTACAATCTTTACCTTTGCCATCTTGGCCATGAGTTTTGAGAAAAAGCTAATTGTGTATTCAAGATCAAGGGATAAATACTGGCCATGAGGTTTAATAACTTCTATAAGCCTCAGTTTCTAAGTGGTGACATCCTTCTAATGTGAAGTTCTCAACACAAAAAGTAGTTTTTATATTTTGGCTCCACATGTCTATGTTGTCTGGATACCACAGATCTGGATTTCTTTTCTCTTAACTCTTCACCCTACACCTCCTGCCTCCTTTATGCAGGAGGTTATCCTGGTTCCTGGCTACCGTGTTTCATTACCATTTCTAAAGATCTTGTTGAAGTAAAACAGACGATAATAATACAGAAACTTGTCTGAACCAGTTGTTAGAATATTTATCATTCCTGTTACAATTCTTTTCTCCGTGTAATATCAATTGTTCAATTCAATTTCATAGATCTTTCTTTTCATTTTGTAAGAATCAGATGCTGAGAAATGGTTTGTGATATCTCCATTGCAGAAGAACTTTGATAATGAGACATCCTCCCCCTAGGAAGGAAGGATCTACGGGGTGCACTCTGTAGGAACCCTCAGTCCCAGGAAGTCTGCGGATTAGGGTCATCTAAGACTATGGCCTTGGAAGTCTTGAGTTCTTAGTCATGCAGACATTTGGCAGTAGAAACAGTGACCTTTTGCATTAGATTATTAATTATACGTAAATATAACTTTATTTTGATGATTTCATTTATCAAATTGGGAACATCCCTATTAGCTGGTAGAGTCCTGTGCTGTAATTACTATGGCTAAACCAGTCTCCCCACTTGAACTGAAGTTATTCCTGCACAGGAGTCAACGTGCATCTCAACATCCCCTGTAACCTTATTTCACTTTCACTTGTCCATTGCACACTCCAGTGATCCTATTCTGAAAGACTTGCTATTGGCTTTTGCATCATGTTGAGGGTGACTTTTAGGTCCCATTTCTCCCCTCTTTGCCCCACTCTCTGTATTAGTCAGAAGTAAAATCTGTTTTAGGAGATGGAGAGGGTGTTTGTTTGTTTATTTGTTTTTTGAGGCAAAATCTCACTCTGTCACCGTGTTTGGAGGGACATGGCATCATAGCTCACTGCAACCTCAAACTCTTGGGCTTGCCTCAGCCTCCTGACTAGCTGCAACTACAGGCAGCAGCCACAACACCTGGGTCATTTTTGTGATTTTAGTTGAGTCGAGGGGTCTCCCTCTTGCTTAGGCAGGTCTCGAACTCCTGAGCTCAGGAAATCCACCTGCCTTGGCCTTCCAAAGCACTAGGATTACAGACATGAACCACCTTGCCCTGCCAAACTGGAGACTTTTAATCCTTACACACATTTTCCCAAACAATCTGGTATAGTAGCTTTTAATATTTTTAGCTTGATGACTGATTTTTAAAATTCTACTCACTCTGCAGAACAGGGATATAAACAGTAGTTAAATATTCCCAGGCACTGAATTGAGTGGAGAAAGCATCACTACTCTTTTGGAAAGCAGGTGACTTGATGGTATAAAAATTACTTGACCTAGAAACTAGATTTGGGGAGCTCTAAGTACTAAGAACATAATCCGTAATACCCAAAAAACTTTCTCAAGATGTTCATCAAAGAAGTATTTGTACTAATAAAGTAAGAGAGAAGAAAATATGAAAATGGGAGGGGGTTAGCAAAGTGATATTCACAACTGTGAATGAGCAAAGGTTGAAGTTATAAAACTAAACGGCAGCATGAATATTGAAAAGGTGTGTACACTCCTGCCAGTGTGTAGGTACACACCACTGGAACCCATTTTGGAAGCAATTAGAAACCTTTTTAAGGGGTAAGCCTAGAAGTGACATAATCTGAAGTGAATTGGCTGAAGTTCACTGTGTAGATAGTGATTACCCTAAGAAAGAGCCTACATTGAGGACAGGTGTTGGTACTAGGGTTTAGAACTTGTCCTCTTCAGAGTTGGGGCATAATTGGAGTGGAGAACTGCTAACAGAATTTTACATGTGGAGAGGTATAGTTCCATCTGTGCTTTGGACAAATTGCCCTGAGGGAAGGCACATCAGGGACAGACAGCCCAGTTACAAAGGCCCAAGGGACAGGTGGGAGACTAGGATCCGGAGGGAACAGTGCTGCAGAACTTGGCCAACCCCTCCCACCACCCCCAAGAAGGGGAAGGGTGGGAGGACCCCAGCTCCTGACCTACCTGGAGGCACTTGTTTCCTGCCCAGGAAGCTGGGACATGCAGCTGACAGGAGACAGGAGCCTGACCCTCAGGTAGTGAGTTCAGCTTTGGGGCGGGGTTGAAGGCAAGCAGGTGCTCTTGGGTGTTGTATGTGCCTGGGCTTTGGGACTGCGCTGACAATAACCGGACATCCTGGCGTGGCCAGGGCCTCAGTGATGCGCCTCCACCCCTTGCGCTCCTGAGAGTGCCCTGGCCCTATTTTAGAAGGCCCCTAGTTCTACACTTCCTACCTGGCGGGGGCCAATTTCCATCCCCCGCCTCCTGCCACGCTCACTTAGCAACCTGAAAAGGGGGTCAGGCAGAGAGATGAGACCAAGTAGGGAAGGAAGAGGGGATCCCGGGGCTCCCTTGATTGGCGCAACGACCCCTAATGGGCAACGGCCATAGGGTCCCGTGGCCTGAAAGGGGCGGGGCCTCCTCGTGGGCTCAGGGACACCTGTCACCCACCGTCCCCGGGGCGTCTGGAGGAGGCTCCACCCAAATTAACCCTATTTGTGGGGTGTACTTTCAGGGGCACAGGCGCCCGGGAGGAGGGGCCCAGAGTGTGCAGATCTTGTGCTTTGGCCTGGAGCCCTTGGGGGCCGGCCGGGTGGGATAGACGGTCAGGATTTCCGTTCTTGAAACCGCCTACCCAAGCTGAGGGAGCCCTCATAGGCTCCTTACTGGGGCTGGTGATGCCGGAAGAAACCTCAAGTCTAGGCCAAAAAGGAAATATAAATAAACAAGATAAACAGCAGAGCTAAAGAGGGTCTCAGTAACAGCAGTGGGAGCGCTCCCGCTCCGCAGGACCGACTTGGGGCTCACAGAATGCAGCTCCCTACAGCGTCCCTTTTCCTTCCAGTTCGTGCTTCTGCTTCACTTCCCCCACCAAATTTTATCCTGAAGGAACTCACAGACTGTGTGCTTGAGAATCTTTTATTTGCACCCATTCTGTTTACCTTCAACTGTTATTTCTTTGTCCTCCCCCCTCTATATTATATGTTTATATATGTATGTGTGTATATATACACACAATACACACGGGTTTACACAGAATATTTACTAAAGCAGTTGATGAAACATGAATGTTCCAAATTATAATGAATATTCATTGAAAATAAACTCAAAATCTGTTGGCAATACACCCTCTACTTGGACGGGCACAGAGTTACAGGAATTGCTTAAGGAGTCCTTTTTGTGTGTGCCTGGGGCCACTGTCCACTTACATTTATTAACACTGGGGGAATTGGCAGGGGGGAGAAGGAAGAGCAAGAAGGGCCCAGGGCAGCAGCTCCCCTGCACACACTGTCCCTGGCTGCCTGACTTCTGGCAGAGCCGGCAGACCCTGCGGACCTGAACTCCCAGGCCTACACCCCTCACCCCCAAAGCCTTTGCTTGCGCACCCGGAGCCGCTAGTGCTCCAACTGCAGGGTTTTATTCCCGCCCTATCAGATTCGTTGAGGCTGGGAGGAGCCGCAGAGCCGGAAGCCGGAAGCCGGGACAGGGGTGCCAGGGGGTCCCCTCACAGCCGTGAGGTCGGTGTTTATAACGAAATCCTTAGCCACGCCTAAAATCCAACTGAGAGCCCCTCTGTAAGGATCTGTCATCCAACAGTGTCAAGAGAGGCCGCCCCGCCGCTCTCAGACCTGCCACTCTCAACATTCCCGTTCTAGAAACGGACATTCTAGCACCTTCTAGTTCTAATGAAGGTGGGGGTGTTATTCAGTGGTCAGCTTTGATTGTTTAGTGGGGGAGGAAATGAAAACTAAGGACTCCCTCAATGGTTTATAGTATCTCCGCATTTAATTTTTCTATTGTATGTCAGGGTCAGCCCATACTATTCGGTGGCTGCCCTACACCTTCGGGTTGATTTCTTTAGGGTTTCCGTATTTCCATAGACGTCTGTTTCTTTGTTGTTGAGGCTCTCTAGACCAGAGGGGCTCAATATTTTCCTTCTTTACGCTTAAGAATGATTGGGAGCCACTTAGAATTTTTACTAACGTGGGTTATATCTATCTATACTTACTATTAATATACTTGAACTTAAACTTGAGGGATTTAAAAACATTCACATATTACTTGAAAATAAACTCATTTCCTGCTAACACCAATAATTTAGTTTTATGAAAAAAAAATCTGTGTTGTTCAAAACAAAACAAAAAAACTAAAACCAGCAGTATTATTTCACATTTTTGCAAATCTCTAATACCTGGCTTAATAGAACACAGTTGAATTCTCACAATTCGGGAAACTCCACATCACACTCTTGAGAAAATAAATGAATAGGGTAAAAAATATTGTTATTACACGTGCTTCAGTCTCACAGATTTACCCCAGAAGATCCCCCCTGCCACACTGCGAGAACCCCTTCTCTTGAGCAAGGAAGCCATGCTCCAGTCACCTGGGATTGTTTTAGAGTTCATCCCCGTTGTCATGCACAGTTATTTTAGTTGGAAAATTTTTTCTAATAGCAAAACATTGTAAAACCAAAAGTGTGGCAGCAGTAATGATCAGGTAAATTATGGTTTCCCAAACGTCAAATACTCTGCAAGCACCTAATCATATATACCCTCTCATTAATCCTAAGTAAAAAAAGAAAAAGTAAAGCAGGAGAATGTGCTCCGTGGAAAAAGCCTTGAGATTTTTAAAAGCAGAGTACAGAAAGCATGGAACACTGTACACATTATGATCCTTTTGTGTGTATTTTGGAAAAAGAGAGTAAGATTCTTTTCCTTTCCCTCACCCCCTCCCTCCTTCTTTGTATTATTACTATTATTACTTTCTTTGCATTATTATTATTGCTTAATATTTAGATGCAGCAATCGTCTGTTTCCTGAATGTTCATTCTTTACGAGGTTTGCTTCTAGTCCTTAAACATTGTTATTGTTATTAAATTCTAAGCCTTTTTAATTTTGTGAAGGCAAAAAATGGAAACCTAATAAACCCATGTATATGTAAAAAATAAAAAATAAATAAATAAAAAGAATAAGATATGTATCACTGGAAAAGACAGGAAACTACTTTAAATAATCGGTTAAGTTTGACGAGAGGTACAAACAGGAGAAAGGTTTTACGTTTTAAAAATTTTTCCATCTTCTGGGAATGAGCAACCTCTAGTGTTCTATGCGTTTGGTCCTTCCAAGAGAGGCTATCTCGGAGCGGGACTATGTTTCATTTCTGTCCTTTAAACGCTCTATTTTGAGGACAGTAACAAGGTATTTTTCTTCCTGTCGCGCAGCTTACCCGGCTGCGCGCGCCAACCGCCCCCCCCCTACGCCTTGGCGGAGACGTAGCCGCGTCTCCTGCCCCGCCCACGCCCTTCCTATTGGTCCCAGGCCGCACCATCCTGCCCAATCGTAGCGCTTAGCGCCAGAATTTGAATATCCGTTTACGTTTGAATCGGGTGCGCGCAGCGCGCGAGCTGACGCGGCAGGAGCCGCCAAACGCCGAACTCTGAGACACGCCGCGAGACGCCGCGGGGGGACCAGCGGGTCGGCGGCGGGAGGAGCGAGGGCTGCGGGGCGGGGTGATCGCCGCCACGCGGCGGCGTCCCTGGCTGCGTGGCACGCGCGGCGGGCTGGGCTCGCTGGGCGGCGGCGAGCGGGGGACGCGGGTTGTCGCGTCCCCGGCCCCTGCTGCGGATTCGGGGTGCGACGTGTCGGGCGGTGGTTCGACAGGCGGCCGTGTGGGCCGAGTCGCCCCAGGTACGCCGAGGCCGGGGCTCCCGGGGCTCCCGGGGCTCCTAGGGAGCGGGCGGGGGCGCGGCCTGCGCCCGGCTGGGCCTGGGCTCTGGCCGGGGGACCTCGGTGGGGGTTCCGGGCGGCGCCGGCCCGGGCGACCAGATCCCGGGCTTTGGGGCGCCGGGAGCGCCATGGGGTGCAGCCCAGGACGAGCGCGGATTCCCACGGGCAGTTAGGTGCGGGCCGGGGGGCAGGGCCGGAGGGAGTTGTGCTCGCCGCCCTCGGTCCCGGGCTGGCCGCCCTGGTCGGTCCCGGGCTGGCCGCCCTGGTCGGTCCCGGGCTGGCCGCCCTCGGTCCCGGGCTGGCCGCCCTGGTCGGTCCCGGGCTGGCCGCCCTCGGTCCCGGGCTGGCCGCCCTGGTCGGTCCCGGGCTCGCCGCCCTCGGTCCCGGGCTGGCCGCCCTGGTCGGTCCCGGGCTGGCCGCCCTCCGTCCCGGGCTCGCCGCCCTGGTCGGTCCCTTCTCTTTAGAGTCACCCCTGCCTGTTTTGCAGGGGAAGAGTCTCGGCTCTGCCAGCCTGGCCTTCCTCCGCGGAGACACTCTACGTGCTGTTTAGAACATGGGGCCTGCCAGGCGCCTGGTTACCATCAAGAGGAGCGGGGTGGACGGTCCCCACTTTCCCTTGAGCCTCAGCACCTGCTTGTTTGGAAGGTGAGCTCTGCGGGGTCAGGGGACATCGCGGCTTAGGTGGAAGGTGGAAAATGCCTTAATCACAATAACAGCTTCCTGTGCTCAGATCCCCTTGGTGTTTTCCCTATACATTGTCAACATAGTTGTTTATGTTTAAGTAGGTCTTTTTTAATTAAAGAAAAATTTTTAAAAAATGATTTGGTGAAAAGCTTTCAGTGGAGAAAGATGCAGATGACTAACTGGCTTCTGGTAGCCTTTACAAGTCATTGGGTGCATCTACCACCCTCCCAGAAGGGCATAGTTGGTACTCTCTACACTGTGTGCAGGAAGGAGAGAAGCTGGATGCTTGGCTCTTGGTTGTTTCCAAAACTATAGAAATCGGAGGGCAAGTCCTCCCACTTGTGTTTTGAGAACCTTTCTGCTGCCTTCATGTTTGGTGATGTCATAGCCCTGCCCAATAGGACAGGCACAGATTCTGACAGCTACCCCTACAGCCTTTAACAGTGTCCCCAGAGGTGTGAGAAGGTTACTCTCTGTGTGTGCTCTGACTCCTGAGCCCCATTCTGGCCTCATCCCATCGTCCCAACAAAGTCACCTACCTTGTTCATTCCACCTATGGCATTCCAAGTTCTTGTGCACCATGGTACTTTTACACAATTAGAAGTTTGTGACTGCAAAGTTCCCTCTGTCCATCATTCAAGTTTCAGTTTATACAGCACTTCAAACTAAGCCTCTCATGAAAACTTGTCTTTCCTAACAGCACAAGTTCAGGGATGAGTTGTTGGTTTATTTCTCCCACTGGACTGGCTCCTCAAGGGTAAAAACTGTCTTGTTAATCACAGACACAGGAGCAGGCATGCTGTCTGGCATATTACATACGGTCAATATTTACCATTCTAGTAACCTTTAGTAGGAATATGGACTGCACACTTGGATTGGCAATCACTTGATAGCCATAGTTCTCACAGGAGTGCTGCTTAACTTCCCAGGAGTCATTGGATAAGCTCTTGAGATATTTTTCCCCTGTCCCAGTAGAGGAGGGGCATGCACTAGCATCACTGGACAGGGTCAGGGATGCTGCTTACTTAGCACCTGCAGTGCACAGGGCAGCCCCACAACATGAAGGTATCTGGCCTGACATGGCAATAGTGCCAAGGCTAAGAAGCACTCTTCTGTTTGTATTCTCCTGCAAACACATTTTCATTTTTAGACCTGGAGGTTCATGTGGAGAATAAGCCATGGCATGCTTTGTCCACAAGATGAGCAGGAAAGCTGGAACCTGCTAACAAGCTCTTTTGTTGGTTGACATGTTGGTTTAGGAATTTAGTCCTCTGCTTTGTCATATTAGCTTTCTGTGGAAAGACAAGTTAAATCTAGATACTGTTGTTTTTTTCTTGAATATTAGTGTTTTTAATGTTTGAAAACTGTCAGTTAATACAGTTTAGTCTTAAAACAACAATAAAAATTTTACTCATATGAACATTTACTATGTACCAGGCAAATGAATGATGTACACAACTCAATTTTTTGAACAACACCATGATAGAGGTGCTAATGTAATCTCTTTTTTATATATGAAGAAATTGAGGCAGAGAGTTGCTAGCATAAAATATAGTAAATTTGGGGATAATTAAACCTTTAAATATATAAAATATCACAAAGAAGCATAACTTTTTTTTTTTTTTTTTTGAGATAAGAGTCTCACTTTGTCACCCTCAGTAGAGTTCCATGTTGTTATAGCTCACAGCAACTTCAAAGTCTTGGGCTCAAGCAATTCTCTTGCCTCAGCCTCCTGAGTAGCTAGGACTACAGGTGCCCACCACAACGCCTAGCTATTTTTAGAGATGAGGTCTCGCTCTGGTCTCGAAACCATGAGCTCAGGCAATCCACCCACCTTGGCCTCCCAAGTGCATAAACTTTCTGAAGCACAGAATGTTAAAAATAATTAGTCATTCTTCAAAACTGATGTACTTTGTGTCTTTTAAGTATGGCTTAAAAGATAGGAGATAATTTGTATTTTAGTATTTTCTGTTATAATAGGAGATAATTTGTATTTTAGTATTTTCTGTTATAATTATTTTTATGCACTCTAAGTTTTAAACATGTAAAATACTCAATATTTCCAAAAACTATTTGCAAAATACAAAGATTGTTTACATTGTCCATTTTGTTTTGTTATTCCTTTATGTCATTACATTTACATATCAAACATACTAGTCAAATTCTGTTTGATTTTGAGAAACTGAGGCAATTTTTTAAAAGTAGAACAACCAAAAATCTTAATTCTTTTGCATTAAGGGGTATCGAATGTGACATCCGTATCCAGCTTCCTGTAGTGTCCAAACAACATTGCAAAATTGAAATCAGTGAGCAGGAGGTAAGCGAGTTTTTAAAAGTCGATTTTTAGAACTTTTTTGTTTGCTTTGTGTCTATTCATTACTTGCATACTTTCCTCCTCCTTTTCATTTGCAGGCAATTTTATATAATTTCAGCTCCACAAATCCAACACAAGTAAATGGGTTGGCTATTAATAAGCCTGTACAACTAAAACATGGAGATGTAATAACCATTATTGATCGATCTTTCAGGTAGGTAAAAACTCATTTTGCTAACAATGATTGGCACCTTCTGATTTACTGGAACTAGTCTCACAGTTCAATAGTGATCTTTCTCTAATATTGATGAATGTGTTTATTTTCAACACTAGTCTTAATTTAAAAGTACATGGATCTAGAATAATGACAAATGGGGCTCTGATGTGATAAAATTCAAGGATTTGAGTGCACAGAAACAGGTAAAAGAAAAGTGACTTTGTCCTAAACAAGTTTGTTGCTTCCTTGCAAGGGTTGTGAAACTGCATGAGATTTCTAGTTTCTTTTTTATTTTAAAGCAAAATAGACTTCTAGGAAAAGGTACAAAACTTGAGTACAGGACAGTTTATCATGATGTGAACACCCTTGTGAAGAACTGGATGGGCTCTGAAATCCGTATCTTGAATCCCCAACCCCTAGTACCTTAGCAGGTAACTAACTATATTTTGGAGAGAGGGCACTTAAATAAAGTTAAGATGAGACCGTTAGTGTGAGCCCTTATCAACGACTGTTGTCATTATAATAAGAGGAGATTAGGACACAGAGACACAAGGGGAGCAGGTGCCCAGAGGAGAGACCATGTGAAGAGGCTGAAGGAGGGTGCTGTCTGCCAGCCCAGGAGAGAGATGCAGAGGAATCCAACCCTTGATCTTGGACTTCAGCCTCCAGAACTGTGAGAAGTAAATTTCTGTCACTTAAGGCACTCAGTCTGGTGTTTTATTATGGCAGCCCTAGCAAACTAATATACCACTGAACTCATAAAGAATATTTCCAGAAGTTTTTCTCTTGTCGTCTTCACTACTTGTTTGCCTTACCAAGTAAACCACCATTATTCGTCTTTGGACTAAGCATGGATCTTTAAATGCTATAGTTTTGTGAGTTTAATTACTAATGTACACATTTGTATCTAACTTTTGCTCTTATTTTTGTGAGATTTCATAGCTTGATGGATGTCTTTGTAATTTGGTTTTTCTCACTGCATAAGTATTTCATTGAAAAATTATGTATGGCATATACAGTGACATACATAGTTAAATAATCCACTTGTTCTGGATGGACACTTAGCTAGTTTTAGGTTTGTGAAATGTATTAAGGCTTGCTTTACAATAGGTATGGTTAAACTTTTTACTAATCTGTTCTGTATATTTGAAAACAATGTGTATAGCCGTGAGACTCAGTGTTATATGTATATATGCCCTGTAGAGTCATATCTTGTAGTATATTCTTAGTAATTACTCTCAGATTTATTGAAATCATCCACTGAAGATTTTATTTCTTTATTAGTTTTTGCTTTGTATATTTTGAGCCTATCCCATGGCCTATGATTTGGAAAGTATGTCCTTCTGGTGCATAGAACTCTTTTCATTTAGAAATGTCCTCTGCCTTTTAGTAATGCTTTCTGCCTTAACTTAATATTCCTTTGGGTGATAAATATAGCTAAACTAATTTCCTTTTGATTTGTGTTTGCATAGTATAACTTTTCTATCCATCACCCTAATTTGAATTTTGCATAATTCTTATGGTTTAAGTTGTCTGTTGGAACCCACTGTCAGGTGAATTTTTGAGTCCGTTTTGCTAATGGGATTTTTGTCTCCGTTACTGTCTTCATTCTCATTAAGTAGGTATTTTCTAATCTCCACTTAAATTCCCTGGACATTTATTTTACAGTGCTTCTTGGGGATATTTTTTATTGAATATAGACTTCTAGGTAGAAGGTATTTGATGTGGAATGGAGACCTGAACTATACTTCCCCCCAAATGAGATACTGTTCAAATTGAGATGAACTGATATGATTAAAGACCTACAGCAAAGATTAACAATGGATTTTAGAAAAGAAGGACTTGATTTAGAACTCTGCTATCATGAGAAATGTTCCAGATGCCTGATTGCTTTAGGTCACATCTAAATCAAAATCAAGTCCTTTCTTGGCTCAGCGCCTGTGGCTCAGCGGGATAAGGCGCCAGCCACGTACACCTGAGCTGGCGGGTTCGAATCCAGGCCGGGCCCGCCAAACAACAATGACGGCTGCAACCAAAAAATGGCCGGGCGTTGTGACGGGCGCCTGTAGTCCCAGTTACTTGGGAGGCAGAGGCAAGAGACTTGCTTGAGCCCAGGAATTGGAAGTTGCTGTGAGCTGTGATGCCACAGCACTCTATCCAGGGTGACAGCTCGAGGCTCTGTCTCAAAAAAAAAAAAAAAAAAAATCAAGTCCTTTCTGAGCTGAGTTTTCATTATTTGAAATAAAGGATTGCTTCTATGGATTGGTCACTGAGATCACTAAACACTGAACAATTATGTATCTTGCTAAATGTAGTCTTTTAAAGATATGCCTGTTCTGTTCAGACGCAGATCGAGTAAGTGGGAAACTGGAATGAGCATTAATGTTTTTTTTTTTGGTAGAGACAGAGACAGAAGCTTACTTTATCACTCTTGGTAGAGTGCTGTGGCATCACACAGCTCACAGCAGCCTCCAACTCTTGGGCTTAGGCGATTCTCTTGCCTCAGCTTCCTGAGTAGCTGGGACTACAGGCGCCCGCCACAACACCCGGCTATTTTTTGTTGCAGTTTGGCCGGGGTCGGGTTTGAGCCCACCACCCTTGATATATGGGGCCAGCGCCCTACCCACTGAGCCACAGGTGCTGCCCAAGCATAGTGTTCTAATATATAACTTTGTAATTACCCTAAAGGATGTGACTTCACAATTGATTAAGAGTCATTTGTCTGCAGGCTTCTTGGTTGACTTTCCAAGCTATTAGGTGACTTCCATGGACATCAATTAGAGAAAATCCAATTTCGGTCCCCTATCCTTCAGCTTTGCACATAGAAAATGCTCAGGAATATTGTTAAATCATACCCGGGCCAGTCAATGGTCAGAAGTTAATCAGTCCTCATTCTCTGGCAATGGTGTTTTAAAAACTAACTTGATGCAACTTATATAAGTTATTAATGTAAAAACACTTTTCTAACTCTAAATTTATGTCTTCGTATATGGTAATGTCTTGGACAAAGCCTGAAATTTGTTCTTTGATCCTTGACTATAACCCAATATGGAGACTTTAGTCATGGGGTACAGATCTTTAACTTCCATCTGTGTCTGTCATTCTATGCACTACAGGTATGAAAATGACAGTTGTCAGAATGGAAACAAGTCAACGGAATTTCCAGGAAAAATTGAAAAACAGGTGATGGTTGAGATTTTCTAAATTTGGGCTGTGATTATTTTTCATATTAAGTCATTTATATATACTTTGATGAATGATTTCTCACTTAAACGAGTAACAGAAAAGGATGGCTTACTGGTTATAGGAGGAAAATATAACTAAAAATATTAAAACATGAACTTACACATATTAAAATAATCTAAAACTAATACTTCCTTTTCATTCTTCAAAATGAGAATGCTAAGTCAGTCTTACACTTTTGGTCAAATAGTCTATGGTGTGTGTTGTGATCTCATCTTCTTGTAAGCCTACAGTTAGGATACCCCAACATGTAGAACTAAAATTGGGGAACTACGTTGTATGGTGGTTTATTTTGTCTCCAATTCATTGTACTTGTCCATCTTTATGTATCTGTAATAATAAATGTCTTGAAAACTGTGAGTGGCAAAGATGCTTCCTCATTTTGCTAGACAGATGGCCTGTGAGGCTGGAAGAGCATCCCCCATGCTGTGTCATGAGAGAGAATCCTATGACTTGAGTGCTTCAGTGCCAAGCATGTATTCCACTGGTACAGCTTATTAAAAACAAATTGTGGGCACAAGCTTAGGGATTTAGTGGGATTTAGTAGGTGTAGGATATGTTCTGAGAATTCCTATCTTTCCTACTTTTTTGATTGCTCCCTAAGCTAGTCTCATATGAGCTTGTTGGAATTTTTTGACTTAAGCACACCTGAAATTAGCCTCAGGGTACTTGGATTCCAGCATCTCTGCCCTGTTAAGTGTTGGTTCTTTCTGAGAGGAGCGGCCTCAGTGCTGAGCCTGCTGCTCCCAAGTTCCTGTGGGGAAAGCTCATTTCTGGGGTATCCCGCACACAGTCACTACCATCTTGTTAGTAGATGGAAGTGAATACTCAAAAGTTAGTTGAACTGTAGATTAGATATGTACATTCAGCAGACACTGCTCCCTGACTGCTTGTTTTGTTATTGGTCTGTGATAAAATGGGTATTAAATTGATTATGCAGGAAATGTTACAGTAATTTGAAATGTAGGATTATATATTTTAAGTATTTTGAATTTTATTAATATTTCATTTGTATTGTTTAGGTATAAGATTGGAAATTAAAAACTCTTACCCCCTCATATAGTTTCAGAAGCAAAATGCTAGATATTAAATTTGAAATTGATTAACGAAGGGAAATTCTTTGCTTTTGGTAATATTTTTTGGATTTTTTTCTTAATCTGGATGATTTAATTTTCTTCCTTGGGGACCATCAGTCTTTTATATCTTGTATATGAGTTATTGTTTAGTTCTTCCACTCCAAAAAATTCCACATAAAGGAAGTGCAGGCTCTGAGGCCAAAGTGCCCATGAGTGTTCTGTGTGTGCCTTGACTTTTGGGCTCATAGATTTGCCCTCGATATCTGGCTGTCATGAGGGCACATCTGCTAGTGGAGCTTCAGTTCACCAACAGGTATTGTGGCCCATTTCTGTTAAAACTAATTCTGTGCTTGTGGTGGGTTACAGGTCTGATGTTTAATTTTAGCTTTGGGTTCTTCTTCCATTGTTGGGAAAGAACTAAGGAAATCAGCTAAGAAGTACTTATATTAGGACCACTACCTCTCAAATGATTTGGTTCATTTCTCAAGTAAAAATCATATAAGAGAATTGTAGTAAAGAAAACAATCAAAAAGAATCTTAAAAGAATCTTTTTATTTGTTATGACTGCCAGTATTTAAAAGGTATTTGAATCACTGTTCTTATATCCCAATCTATAGGAACCATCACATCGTGTCTCAAGATCTAGCTTATCTTCTGATACTGGTGAGTAGTGGTTTGGTTTTGTTAGAGATCCGAAAGATCAGGTTTCGTGAAACATGATAGCAAGGAAGGGACAATAAGAATGCAAGTGTTAAAGGTGTCTGTCAAAAGTCTAAGAGGTGTCAGTTAACATGTCAAAAGTAGGCGATTCCTGAGTCAACTTTTGTTCCTTAGCAATTGCTGGGCACTGTCATAGAGGAAAATCCAAGGGTAAGAAAATTGCTTGTTCAGACGTCAACTCAGTTCTTAGCAGTTTGGTAGCATATATGACAGTTCATGCTGGTTATCAGAGACTAATGTGATTTATTTATTTGGATCGTAATACTACATTCATAAGAAATACAAATTTAGGCATTAAATGATTTGTAGACTAAGTGAAAAGCTACTTTATATGGCAACATGAAGCAATTAATATATTAAATTCCAATGTTAATCATTGAGAAAATGTTGAACTTCTGTTTCTTATTTTATAATTCATTGCCAAGATGGGAAGGATCAAGATTCCAATGCCCATCAAAAAGTCACAGAAGGAAAAGTTTCGGGAAGTCATCTGGTACATGTCAAGAATATCAAAAGAGACAGTTCTGCCTCTGATGGCTCAAAAGACAATGTTGACCAGGAAACACCTAATGTTCCTTCCTTAGAACTTCCTGGACATAATGGCAGAAATGCAAGTGACCCCACTTGTGGAGATTTTAGAGAAAATTCTAGGGTAAAATTAATGAGCTGCTATGGAGAATTGAAGTCTTTTTCCTCTCCGCAATATCTTGACAGTAGCAAAAAAAATGAATCTCCCTTTAGGAAGCTTTATCAGTCAATGAAGAAAGAGTTGGAGGTAAAATCACGAAAAGAAAATGTTCTGCCGTATCATAAAAAATCAAGATCTCAAAGTGATTACACAACAGAAAAAGAAAGTGCCGATGGTTTACAGAGTGAGACCCAACTACCAGTCTCCGGTAAACCGAGACGGAAATCTGGTGGAAGCACCCAGGTCATGACAGCCCCTGCTGCACCCAGACAAGAACCCAGCCAGATGGAGAGCAAAGGAAGTGAGGTGGAACCTTTGCCCAGAAAGGCCGTGGGCTCCAGCACGCCTCTCTCTGAGACAACTCAAGTGAAGACCCCAGGACGATGTTCACAGCAACAAAATCCTTCACGAAAACATAAGAATGAAGACCTGTATGTTATTAGTGGAAGAACCTCTATGAATCTGGATAAAATTGAAGACTTCAAGGCAGAGGATAAAACACTTACTCCTAGGAAGGTTTTAACTAGAAATCAATCAACTAAAGTTGAAGATGCTGCCCAATCTGCTGGTAAGTCAGAAAATCTCTCTTCTAAAAGGAGGAGGAATATTCCTACACATGTGGAAGCTATGCCTACTGAGACAGAAATTCACAGTGACCCATTTTTAACTCTATGGCTCACTGAAGTGGAAAGGAAGATTCAGAAGGATTCCCTCAACAGGCCTGAGAAATTGGGCACTACAGCTGGACAGATGTGCTCTGGTTTACTTGGTCTTAGTTCAGTTGATATCAGCAACTTTGGTAATTCCATTAGTAAGTTCATTTAAGTTTAAATTTTTTCTAAAAAGATTAACACCTGCCATAGATGTAGATAGGAATTAATTAGACCTTTTTCAGTCAGTAATGATTATCTTTGTGGTAGATAATCTGAGCACATAAGGGACAAGGTAAGACAGAGATGTTCATTGTTTTACTTGACAGGTGAAGGCTGAAGGCCTGGATAATTGTAACAAGGAATGGGAGAGAAGATGTAGGCTGTCTGGATGCCCATAGCAGGGGCTAGTTAAGGTGATAGGTGGTCCTAAGACATATTTGATTCTCCTTTTCCACCTATCAAAATAGAAAGGAGAATAATCATAATTGCTTTCGCCTGGGGCTTAATTCTGAACTACTATTAACTATCATATGATTTGTATCATTTGGAATAAATCACTCGAAATCCCTTGGAAATCACTGAACATAGAGGTGGCTCTCAGGTATTTATACTCTGTTGTCAGAGTGTCCTAGAAGCAATTTTAGTGTAAACACTTGGCCCAGGACTTTATAAAGGCCAGGCAAACTTATGCTTCAAAGACATTAACCCCTTGATCCTCAGTGTGGTAGTGGTACCCACAGGCAGGTTTCCTTTTTATCTTGATGTGGCCAATGAAGACACTGACAGCCCAAGCTCAATGGGGTGGCTTCTTGGTGTCTTTCCACACTTTTCAGGGTCGGCTTCTTGAAAGAAAGAAAAGATCTCTAGATATCCTGATGCAATGATCTTATTATCAGGGCTCTGTTTCTACAGATGGTCCTTAGTGTTGGGGTAGTAAATTTCTATAAAATGAGACCTGGACCATCTGTCACCGTGCTCCACTGAGTCTTGTAGAGGGATAGCATCTGTGAGACCAGGGATGGGGACTGGTGCTCCAGGAAGGTGTGATGGGGGTGTGAGCTGACTATCAGAGTCACCTACAGAGGCTTGTACAACTCTCTTGGTCTCCTCACTAGGTAGGTCTGAGTAAGGCCTACTGCATATCCTTTTAGAAAGTTCTCTCAGGCCATGGCCCCGTGTACCCCCTCCTCTTTTAAAGTGAAAGCTACTGTTGCAGGCAGATCTTGTTCTTAAGCTATGTCCACATGCAACTTTTCAGTGCTCTAAAGAAAACAATTGGAACTTGATGTCTACTGGTTTCTCCTTAGATCTTTTAAGTACTCTTGAAGCAGCTTTAGCTTTATCAGTATTACAAGAGAGTGAAGGTGTGCTGTGGGTGTTAGTTTCAATGAACTTCCAACAGGTTAAGTCTTTAGTATGGATGTGAAATAAACTTAAGGTCTTAGTATGCTTTTTCCATTGCTCTTTCCATGTTTGTATTCATTACTGCAGATAAGAGTGAGGGGGGGCCATTGAAACGAAGGCGTGTGTCCTTTGGTGGTCACCTACGACCAGAATTGTTTGATGAAAACTTGCCTCCCAATACCCCTCTCAAAAGAGGAGAAACACCAACAAAAAGGAAGTCTCTGGTCACTCACACCCCAACAACCGTCCTGAAGAAAATCATCAAGGTGAGTTTAAAAATTGGTATGGGTTCCAATTACTGTCTAATGACTCACATGTGGTACCTGCAGGCTGTCCCTGAGTTACAAATATCTGACTTGTGTACACTTGCACTTACAAACAGAGACTATTACAGGTAATATGCAAATGTACCAGTTTCAGCTTATATATAAATTCAACTTAAGAACAACCCTACAGAACCTATCTTGTTTGTAACTGGGGGACTGACTGCCTGTACTCCTTCCAAAATTCCTATACAAGTAGAATTATAATTAACATCTTTTTTTTTTTAAGAAGATTTTTAAAAGATTGAATGACAGCTCATTTATTTGGGTGCTGGAAAGGGAGCATCTGGGTCCCTAACTGTGGCTCTGATGTGCCTGAGCCGGGCATCCTCTACTTCCCTTTGTAGTGCAGAAGTCCCCTCACACCTGCACTTATAGCACCATACAGTTACCCTGCAGTTGTAGTAAAAATGATCAGTTAAAACGATATATCCACCTCATATAACCATCAGGATTGTATTTTCTTTTAGAATTGCAAGGCTACATTTAATGCATTTAACTAGTGATAAGGATAATCACTGATGGTAAAACATCCAACTATCACATAGCTTTTTAGAATTCACACCCTGTTGTCCTCCCTTGTTTTTTCTTTTCTTTTTTTTTTAAACCATTGCTTTATTTATTTATTTATTTATTTTTTCTATTTTTTTTTTGCAGTTTTTGGCCAGGGCTGGGTTTGAACCCATCACCTCCCGCATATGGGGCTGACGCCCTACTCCTTTGAGCCACAGGCGCCACCCCCTCCTTTGTTTTAAATCACTGCAAAGGTACAACCGTTTGGCTCACTTTCATAATAGGGCCTGGGCCATCTTTACTTCTCTTACCAATAGGAGTGGAAAGCGACGCCTGGTTCATTTTCCATTCTGTGCTGGCTCTCCAGGGAGAGCAGCCCTCCCTTCATATGGATCACAGGGACCTGGACACTGCAGCAGGTTTGCTGGAAGTGAGATCAGAGCAGGCTTATCTTTCACTGATCAGACTTTCCTTCCATCCTTCTACATGAGATGCCTCAATGCAGTCTTATTTGCTTAAATTTCCTTTTTTTCCCCTAAATGATGGGGGCAGTCTTTCCTCTACAATAGTTTAAACATTTAATACTTTAAGATTTAAATTAAATTTTTAATTAAATAGATTTCTAATAGTTATTATGGAGATGTTACATCTTTGGTAAGGTTTCTTAAAAATGTTTCTGTCTTGTCAGGAACAGCCTCAACCATCAAGCAAAGAAGAGTCTGCTTCCGAAATCCATTTGGAAATGACAGCACAAAACATGTATGTGAGCTCTCCAGCTCCTGGGCCTGGTACTGGTCCTGGTGCTAGGACAACTTCGGTTACAGATGATCAAAGCTGTAGATCATGCAGGGTGTCCTTTGTTTCCAGTGGCAGCAAATCTCAGACAGATATTCCTAAGAGAGGAGAGAGGAAGAGTGGCAACCTGCCTTCAAAGAGAACTTCTATCAGTCGGAATCAACATGATATTTTACAGATGATTTGTTCCAAAAGAAGGAGTGGAGCTTCTGAAGCCAATTTAATTGGTTAGTGTTGTACCGGCAAATACATATTCAAGTGTATTTTCTCATTAATTAGTTTTTGAGAAGTTTCATCATCTCTTCCCTTTGACAGTTGCAAAATCATGGGCAGATGTTGTAAAACTTGGCGCAAAACAAACACAAACAAAAGTCGTGAAACATGTACCTCAAAGGCCAGTAAACAAAAGACAGAGAAGACCCAACACTCCGAAGGTACGAGACGTTGCTATAAACTCCATGTTTGCATGGCTGGCAGTGTTTAAGATCAGGTGACATGTGTCTTTGTGCTTTGACGTTTTCTTCTTCCTGTTTTCTACAGAAGCCTGTGGACAAAGTTCACCAACAGTTTAGCACAGGCCATGCAAACTCTCCTTGTACTGTAATAATAGGAAAAGCTCACATTGAAAAAGTAAACGTGCCTGCTCAGCCCTACAGAATGCTGAACAACTTTGTTTCCAACCACAAATTGGACTTTAAGGAAGATCTTTCAGGTAAAAACATAGCTTCAGCTCTTATAAATTATAACCCATTTGATCCTACTATTTTTGACTTTGTTGATATTTGCCTTGCTACCTTTTTTTTGATCTGCTGTGCGATTATAGAATAAAAAATTGAGTCCACCTTCTGGGGTCATAATATTCAAGGAAGGTAAAGCTGGTTTGCATTGTAAAGACAGGTATCTAACAATTTTGGGGTCATGTGTCCTCCATGAAGTAGGTATGGAAACGTCAAATGTTTATATTTATGCTGTAAAGCAGTGTGCCCTTAGGAAACTGCAAAATGCTTTATAGTGAAGAATACAACTTATTCTTAAAATTGCCTCTCTCCTTGTAGCTATATTATTAATAGTTTATCCCAGAAGTGGATCAACTGTGTTTGAGCAATGTTTTTCTTTCTCAAGATTTATCTTTTTTCTAGGTACTTTAACTGTTTCTTGAAAGAAATCCCCATGAGGAGGTTCCCTTCAACAATTAACAATTGAGCAAATATTTCCACTCAATTCCCGTTCTCAGTAAAAGTGGGGCTTGCTTAATGTTGTAGCACGTATAAATGAGTGCTACAAATCTGCTCAAGAGAGCAGATTTTAGGTTTCAAATTGTTCAATTTGTCCAATGGTTTTCACTGTATTCAGTTTGGAAGGGAGGTGAGATTTGAACTGAAAAGGTGGAATCTTAACATTTATTTCTTGGCAGATTATGAATTTTAAGTATTACACTCTTCAGTATAATGTGTGCAAGTTACCCTCTAATTAGAGTCATAATTGGAGCAATTCATTTATCTTTTTAAAAATAACAACAAAAATAATGTACATAGACTTATACATGTGTATTTTTATAAGTTATATGAGTGTGTACAAATGTACTAACATGTTCTAAACAAACCTTGAAAATACTTTAAAAAAAAATGAAATTATAAATGGTGGCTGTTTATCATGGGTTGCCTCAAGCATTCCTTCTTTTAAGATGCTTTTCTAGAGTCAAACAATTCTCACCCCTTGGTGTGAGCAAATTTCAATACAAAACATTAATATCTGCTGAAGACTTACTTCTTGGCATTTTAAGTATGACCCTGAAAGGCTATAGAAGAAAGAGATTTTTAAGTGCATGGACTGTTTTGCAAGGGAGTCCTGAGAAATGGCTTCCCAAACACATTTTGTAGATTACTGCCAGACTGATATCAAATGATGAAAGTAAGGAAAACGTGGGATTATATGAGTTTTTCCGAAAGTTAAATCTTCTTTGTGAAGAATTATTTTATTTTTTTAACTTTGACATTTATGTCAGTACTATCTTTTTGGTATTAACATGGAATGATGGTGATATTAGATTTCTTAAAAATATATATCATTACTTGACAGTATGCAAAATGGGCAGGCTCCATCATTTTCTAAAATATGGGCACATGTTATTTATACATAAAATCTAGAACTGAGAAGTACAAGACTTTCAGAAGACAGCAGGAAGGCACCAGGAAGGCAGGACTCCAGGACAAGAGCTGTGACTGAAACTCTGGTCTGCAAGACCAGAGAGGTTAACTAGCTTCATTTTTCCAAGAAAAGCAAAGAACATAATATACAGGGTGGCCATAAAGTTTGTGTGCAATTTAAAATTGCACACTATTTTAAATTGTACGTGAACTTTATGGCAACCCTGTATTTTCCCCTTGGTCTCTTGACAAAATTAGTCCACTGTTAATGGAATCGCCTTTTTATGAGTCCCTGTGTACTAGGAATTCTAGAGAGGGATCTGTTGTTATTTCCCATGATTTGCAGAAGATCCTTGTACATAAGGACTGGGGTGGTTGTTTCCATGTATAAGCAATATGCCAGTTGCTTCCCAAATATTTTCATTTAACAGGACTAAGTGAAATGTTCAAGACACCAGTGAAGGAGAAACCGCAACCGATGAGCTCATGTCCTGTTGCTCTTTCAAGTTCAGAGAATTTGCTCGGAAAAAAGTTTCAAGTCACTAAGTCAGGAGAAGAACCTCCGCTACCCACTTCAGAGAGTTTTGGTTGGTTTCCTTTTTTTCTTGGCACTGTGATATTTTTGGGTAGAAGCTTACAGAGTTTTTTGGGTTGGTGCTGTAGCTCGGTGAGTAAGGTGCTGGCCACATACAACAAAGCTGGTGGGTTTGAGCCTGGCCCAGGCCTGCTAAAACAGCAATGACAACTGCAACCAAAAAATAGCCAGGTGTTGTGGCTGGCGCCTGTAGTCCCAGCTACTTGGAAGGCTGAGGCAAGAGAATTGCTTAGTTTGAGGTTGCTGTGAGCTGTAACGTCACGGCACTCTACCGAGGGTGACCAAGTGAAACTCTGTCTCAAAAAAGAAGCTTATAGATTATTGCTATTCTCTGAAACAGACATTTTTGATGAGGATCATTATATCTTTTCTGTTATGTTGTTTCAAAGGGAGAAAGGGAGGTTCCTATCAGCAGTTGAACTAACACTGACATTGACTTACATAGAAAGTCTGTCCCATTTAAGTTTAAGTGACCCATGTACACTTTTGGCCTCTTGATCAAATAAAGACAATGATATAGCAGAAAACTATGATGCTGTCTCATACTTACATATAAATTAATTTCAAAATTGCTACAAATTACAAAAAAGAAAGATAATAAGTTGTATGCTATGAAGTCATTTGTGCTTATCTTCTAAGTGGGACAGGAACAGGGTGAGTGTGAGACTAGAAAGGGAAGTATCTTAGTCTCTTATTTGCTGCTGGTGACTATCCTTCTACCATGGAGGGAATGACTAGCTACTTTGAAGATACTTATTATAGGTAAGTATTGCAATAAGGATGCTAACCATACAAAGTATAACATTGATGGGTCAGGGCAAGAAATAGGTGTTTGTTTCTAATATTTGAAGAAAAATGCCTGTATGTAGGTCAATGACACATGGCACAGTAGCCTTCAGAGGATCCCTCTTAAGGAATTATTTCCATTATATAATCAGATAGATCCTGTCAACTCCACTATATCACCAAATAACATTATTCCTACGTGTTCATAGCTCTTAGGTAAGATAGATTTATAGCCATATACGTGGCCTCTCATGCTCAGTGAAACTTGAAGCTAAGTATCTGGTTCTTCTACTATCTTTCATGAGGATAAATATTAGATTGTCATAAGACAGTGAGTAGAATGTATTTACTGTATGTGTTTTTTTCGCACAGGAGAAAATGTGCTCCTCGGTACTCAGAATGCATTAAAAGAGCTATCTGATAAACATTCTGCAAGCCCTACCTTAAGGCAGCAGTGTATAAAAGACAATAACAATCTTCTGAAAACTCCTAACACCTCTAGAGTGACTCCTGTTAACATGAAAACTTCAGATATGGAGCCAGAGGCTTCAAAGACAGTGTCCAGTGCAAGCAGATTAAGGAGATCTATGGAGCTCAGAAATACAGTGGAGATGCCTATAGAAAATAAGAGTGAAGACACAGAAAGGAACGTTGATAACATCATGGGAAGAGGTCTACGGAGGCCACCACTACGAGAAAGGAAAGTAGGAGAGATGGAAGAAATTGAAAAATCTGAAAAATATATGGAAATTATCAAATCTAAAGAAAATTCTGAAATGCCAGCTGGGAGGGGAGCCAGAAGAAGTTGTGGGCAGACATGTAAGCCAGCATCTTACCCGGCAGGCCTCAGGCCAGAAGGAGCCCCCACAAAAGATGTGGCAGATAGCCAAGCTGTCCTCCAAACACCACATCACACCAAGGAACCAATGAATGAGAAGGCCCAAACCACTGAAGTGCACCGCACATCTTTACAGCCAGAACCAATCAACACTCCCACAAGCACAAAAGGACGGCCTGACACATCTCTGGGGAAAGTGGACCTGAAGGAAGAGGTCCCAGCACTCAGCAGGGTCCCACAAACACCAGAGGAAGCCGTGCACTCACACAAAGATAAAGGCACCATAGTACTTCAGGAGACTCCACAGCAGAAAGTGCACCCAG
>CAUYRH010028294.1:0-33323 GCA_963574655.1 Perodicticus potto
AAGAATATGAGGAAAGAGGCAAGGGACGGGGGAGGATGGGTGGAGAGAAGGTAAATGGTGGGATCACACTTAAGGTACATCCTAGAAGGGTACAGGTGAAACTTACTAAATGCAGAATACAAATGTTTTCATACAATAACCCAGACAATCCCATGAAGGTTATATTGAACAGTTGGATGAAAATATTTCAGATTGTATGTGAAGCCAGCACATTGTACCCCATGATTGCACTAATGTACACAGCTATGATTTAATAAAACAAACAAACAAACAAAAACCCCAAAAAGGTTGTATTAGTTTGCTGACCCACCAGCAGTGTAAAAGTGTTCCCTTCTCTCCACATCTACCCCCACATCTGCAGCTTAGAGACTTTGTGGGCCATTCTTACTGGGGTTAGGGATATTTCAGGGTGGTTTTGATTTGCATTTCTCCGAATGGGGATGATGTCCATAAATTTTTCTAAAATTGAAACATTTCCAAAGAATGACCAAGAAAATCAATTTCATGATAATTATAATATCATCCTTTCTGAAATTTGGTTTATTCATGAAGATACAGGTGAAGGTAGAAGTTTGCTTGGTTAAATTGGGTATGAAGGTATAATTCTCTGCTACAATTTTATTAAATACTAAAAATACTAAAAGGGGTTAAGTTTGAATGTTTAGCTCATTGTTTTCCCTTTATAGAGATGAATGGTAAAGGGAGAGAATGTGGGGTCCAAGATAGGGGCTGGGAGATAGTGTTTTGAGGGATGTGGGGGAAAAGGTGGGGCAGGGTGGACGGGGGGATATTTTGCTCTCTACGGGATGTTTGACAATGTGTAGAGACACATTGTTCTGGCTGTCACAACTGAGAAGAGAGTATTATTGACAGTGGGCAGAGGCAGAGAAGAGCCCCTGCAGCTAGGAATTCTTGGGCTTCAAATAATTGTTAATATTTGCTAATAATTGCTAATAAGTGCTACGACCTAGAAACCTTTTTATTTGTTATGGACTTGAATTCCAATCCAAGATATGTTCCCTTAATACTCACCTGATCTTGGTAACATTGGTCTAGGACTTACATTCACTTTCAGTGTTGTGAGCCTCAGCTATAAGGAATAAGAAGCTACAATGTGCTAGGAATGTAATACGCTTTCAATAATTGTTAGCTTTTATTATTACTACTGTTGCTTTGACTTAATTTTGGGGAGTTTCTTTTACAATTTCAGATTAACATATAGGTACATATGATTGAGTTACACTGTTTGTGTTTGTTAGGTAATATCCACGTGAATTGCAATAATTTTACGTGTATGTAAGAGACTCTTTAACGTCCAGTTTGTAATTATCTTGACTTTGGAGGGGAGTGAAAACTATGTGAAAAAGGTACTAGCTTGGGTTTGGCAGTTTCCCCTGGCATTTTCTGTTGGGACGTAAAGAGACCCAAAGGCTACACTGACAATATATGGAATTATATATTGAATACATGTCGGCTTAATACAAAGCACAAATCACAGGCAACGTTGTTTGCCACATTCAAAGAGTTAACTAGATACACGTTTTGATTTCTAATATTTTGCCAGCAGTTCTGTCTCCAGCACAGTTGAGTCAGTAATTGGACCCTTTGCCTATTGTGAGAAATGGGGCATTTAAAATCATACAGTTTAAAATATACACATTTGGGAATATATAAAATATCTGTTCTAAAGTTTCCTGGCAGGGGACACAAAAGCTGCTTGGCATATACGATGGAACGCTTATGTCGTGAATAAAGGACAGCCCAAATTCTGGGCAGTATGTTGTCAGTGTAGGAGACAGTCAACAAATATCCAGTAAGTTGCTTTGTTTGTTTGCAGGGTTTTCTTGTAGAAATGGGCTAAAGTCTTAAAGTAAAGCTTTGGTGTCTGCTAATTAACTGAACCACCCAACAGGAGGCATCCTTCCTTCATCAGTTTTTGCCCAGCTCCTGCTGGGTGTCAGGTCTTGTGCCGTAAGTTGGGTGTGTCATTGTAAGTAAAATAGGCTAGTGGGGAAGGTAGACATCAATTAGATAATTATATAAACATGCAATTTCACACTGTAAGAAGTGCTATGGAGAAAAACCTAAGGATTTCAGCAGAAGCAGCTCTGAACAATTTTAATAACTCCAAAAGATAGTTTTACACTGTTTTCTTTGTTTATTTACTTATTTATTCATTGGATTCATTCACTTGAGAAAACTTTAAAAAAATATGTACTCCAGTTATGTTTCAGGCACTATGGTCACTCCTGGGGAAAAAGTGTAAACAAACTCCTTGTGTCTCTAGGGAACTTATGTTTTAGGTATTTGAGTGACCAAATGATTCAAAGAGATAGATAAAACATTACCACTTCTCTCTCAAAATCACAAATAAGGGGAAAAAAGAAAACCAAACAAATTAATCTGTAGGTTAAATGAAATCACCCAGGTAGTATTAGTGCTGCTAGTACACGCCGACCTTTGTGACAACACATGAACAAACCTGCCCTTGATGTTCAACATTTGCAGGAAGAAGGGGGAGACTCCACTGACGTCAGAAGGTAATGATCTTGATTATTGAAAAAGGAGAAGATACAGAGACGCGTGTTAGCAGAAACTGCTGATTGCATTCTAGTGTCCTAGAGGGCAGGGGACTACTCTGGCTACAAGACTTACCTTTTGTCCTCTGTTTCTAAAATGAATTCTGTTTGTTTAAATGTTCACAAAACATATAATTTCCTTTTTCCCTAGTAAATAGACATTAAATTTTAGGCGTACTATTTTGAAAAATATATTTTTATAACTGTCATTTAAAATTTTAAGGCTTAATTCTTCCCTTTAATGAGCCCATTGCATATCTTGTGTTTGTAATCATATGAGATTTTAATGACTACAAAATAATAGTCTTATTAATTTTAAATTAAATGCACACAACTAGAAGAGAGACTTAACCTAACAAACGTAAATATTGTAACCTAGTTGTTTTTAATCTCACATTAAGCTGAAATAAAAAAAAATGTACTTTCACTTTTGAAAATAAATTTAAGTGCCACTATCAGTAATTCAGGAAAGCGAATTCATTTTTATACATGTGATATTACTACTTTGGGTGTTTGTAAGCGTACATACTTTATCTCAAAGAATAAAATAGCAGATGGTTTGAGTGTTTTTTGTGTGTCATGTACTTAACATGGATTATTTAATTTAATCTTTCTTCAATAGTGAGGCGGACGTGGTATTATGTTCAATTTTAAGATGTAGAAAAAAGTTTCAGGGGGGTTAAGTGATGAGCTCAAAATTATTGTCTTGTAAGAGTTGATAACAGGATTTAAATCTAAGTGCCTAGAATCCCATGGTCTTCTCCACTGTCCTAGCTTCATTATTTAGTTTCATTTCTGATTTCTGATTAATTTACAGTTTATTAGGTGGTTCATCAAAGCTGGAAACTTTCTTGGTGAATACATTATTGCGGAAACATTGGCTTTGTCACTAACCATAAGCAAACTGTTAGTAATGAAAGCTGAACACCTTCGTCTAAAAGGCAGGAAACTGGGGTGTGCTGGGGCAGGTGCCTGCTGGCCCTTGAGAGCCAATTGTTAGGAGCTGACTAGCACACCACTGAGGGTAACTAATCAGCAAAGTGAAAAATCCAAGACACATGTAGGGGAAGTAGGTTCCAGATACCTTTTATGGCTTCAAATAATCTTGACACTTCTTTGATTATTCACATACGGATAAAGATTTAACACTTGAGAGAGGTTTAAAACCTCTTTGCACTTTTATATTCAGTCTAATGGAAGGCTATAGGCAAGTGCCCCAATACCAAAGTACAACAACCCCACCCCGTATTTCTACAGAATTAGTTCACTTTCAAACACTCATTCTATGCCAGACATCTACAAGACTATCATCTAAGATGGTGAATATTGACAAACCAGCACAAACCAACATATTTTCTAAGTTTTAACAAAGTTGCTGGTAAAAACCTCTTTCTACATATCATTTATATGCTAAATGTGTGTATATCAACTTTTAAGTATAGAATTAACTCAATTCTACAAACAAAACCTCCCTAATTCTCACCAGCAAGACAGAAAATGTTTTGAGATAATTATCACTATTTTTCTTTCCTTAAACAGTCTAATAATGTGAGTTCTTTAAAAGAAGCCAGAGGAAAAATTGAATTTTACATTATTGACTATTTTAAGTTATAGGCTTGCTTTAAAGATATTGAAGGTTTGGTTCTGGAACACTGTAATAGAACAAATACCGCAATAAAGCATGTAATGCAAAATTTTGGTTTTCTAGTGCAGGTAGATGTTATGTTTATACACTATTACAGCCTATTAAGTGTGTAAGAGCGTTATTTCTAAAAATCAGTGTACATAACAATTAAAAAGTACTTTATTGCTAAAAGATACTAATGGTCATCTGAACCTTCAGTGAGTTTTTGGCTAGTGGAGGGTCTTGACCTGATGTTGATGGCTGCTGGCTGACTGGGGTGGTGGTTGCTGAAAGTTAGGAGGTTGTGCAATTTCTTTACATTGACTTGTCCTTTTCATGAAAGATTTGTGATGCAGTTTAATAGCATTTTATCCACAGAACATTTTCCAAAATTGGAGTTACTCCTCTCTAATCCTGTTGCTGCTTTATGATTTAGGCTTATGTAATACATGTATTCAAAGTCCTTTGTTGCCCTCTCAACAATGTTGACAACATCTTCACTAGGAATAGATGCCATTTCAAAAAACTATTTTCTTTGTTTCTAAGAAGCAACTCCTCATCTACTCAAATCTTATGAGACTGAAGCAATTTAGTCACCTCTTTAGATTCTACTTCTAATTCTTGTTCTTATTATTCCTACCACATCTGTATTTATTTCTTCCCCTGAAGTCTTAAGGTCCTCAAAGTCCTCCATTGGAACTGGAGTAACTTTCTCCAAACTCCTATGAATGTTGATATTTTGACCTCCTTCAGTGAATCACGAATGTTCTTAATGGCATCTAGAACAGTGAATCTTTTCCAAAAGGTTTTCAATTTACCTTGCCTGGACCTATCAGAGAAATCACTGTCTGTGACAGCTGGAATTACAAAATATATTTCTTTAATAATAAAACGTGAGGGGTGGTGCCTGTGGCTGAGTGGGTAGGGCAGTGGCCCCATAGACCGAGTTCAAACCTGGCCCCGGTCAAACTGCAACAACAACAAAAAAGTCAGCTGGGCATTGTGGTGGGTGCCTGTAGTCCCAGCTCCCTGGGAGGCTGAGGTAAGGGAATTGCCTAAGCCCAAGAGCTGGAGATTGTGAGCTGTGCTGCCATGGCACTTGCCGAGGGCAACAAAGTGAGACTCTGTCTCTTAAAAAAAAAGAAAACTCAAAAGTCACAATAAAATTCCTTGATCCGTGGGCTGCAGAATGAGTGCTGTGAAAGCATCATGAAAACAACATTCATTTTCTCGTACATCTCCATTACAGGTGACCAGCTACCTTGTCAGGGAGCAGTCATATTTAGAGAGGAATCTACCTGTTGGAGCATAGGTTTCAACAGTAGGCTTACAGTATTCAACAAACCATGTGTAAACAGATGTGCTATCATCCAGACTTTGCATTTCCATTTATAGTGCACAAGCAGAGTAGATCTAGATAATTCTGAAGGGCCCTCGGTTCTAGAATGGTAAATGAGCATGGGCTTTCCCTTGAAACAACCAGCTGTATTAGCACTAAATAAGTCAGCCTGTCCTCTGAAGCTTTCAGGCTGGACCTTAATTGTACTCTAGATAAGAAAGTCCTACATGCCACCTTCTTCCAGTAGAAGGCTGTTTCATGTACAGAGCAAATCTGTGGTTTAGTGTAGCCACCTTCATCAAGTCACCTTGCTACATTTTATGGATAACTGCTACGGCTTCTACATTTGCACTTGCTACTTCACCTTGTACTTTATGCTCTGGAGATGGCTTCTTTCCTTAAACTTCATGAACCAACCTCTGCAAGATTCCACCTTTTTTTCCTGTGTATTCCTCAACTCTCCTAGCCTTCATAGAATTGAAAAAGAGTCAAGGCTTTTCTCTAAATTAGGCTTTGGCTTAAGGCCACGAAAACTTTCTCCTTATCAGCAATGAAACTGTTTTTCTTTCTTACCATTTGTGTGTTCACTGGAGTAACATTTTTAATTTCCTTCAATAACTTTTCCTTTGTGTTTAAATTTGGCTTTTTGGCACACAGACACCTAGCTCTTGGCCTGTCTTCACTTTCAACATGCCTTTCTCACTAAGCTTCATCATCTCTAGCTTTTGATTGAAAGCAAGTGACATGGGGCTCTTCCTTTCACTGGAACACTTAGAGGCCAATTTAAATATCATTATGTCTTGGGGAACAAGGATGCCTGAGGAGCAGCCAGAAGGCTAAGTTCTTGGTCTTACATAGGCATGGAATGATAATAGTAACTTCAAAGATCACTGTTCATAAATCACTTTGACAGATATAATCATAATGAAAAAAGTTTGAAATACTGTGAGAATTACCAAAATGTTACACAGAAATACTTGAGCACATGGTGTTAGAAGAATAGTGCTGGTAGAACTGCTAGATGCAGGGTTGCTGGAAAAAAAACAAACCCCCAAACCAGTATCTATAAACACAGTAGAGCAGGATGTGCCTATACTGACTGAGGGCCCCAAGTGCAGTATCTTTCAAATGAATGAGTGACAGTATTTGTATAAATTTATTTAGAAAGAGCGGGTACTTGTGATCCCAGAGAATTGGGAGGCTGAGCCAGGAAGAACACTTGAGCTCAGGAGTTTGAGTCCATTCTGGGCAACATAGCGATGGGGAAGCCATAGAGAGAAGGTATTACTTGAACTAGTCTTTGGAAGATGAGTGCTATTTTGACAGTGAAGGATGAAAGGCAGGTGTAAGGAAGCCTTTCCAGGCAGAGGGAACAGCATGGTCGTGATGGTAAGAAGCAAAGGATGTTGCAGAAGGTAAAACTGTTAGAGAATTACAGAAGATAATTGTGGTAATGAGCTTCAGAAGTGTAAGATTACCTTTTTCAAATTGACATATTCAAAAAATATCAATTTTGGATGAAATTTAGAGGAATATGTGGTTAAGAATTCAACTTGGGAAATTGTCAGAGAGCTTTTCCGGAACATAAGGAAGTATGGAAATTTTAAGGAAAACACGGAAAACTTGGAAGAAGGAGGTGAAGATGTTGAAGACAAGAAGGTGTTCAGAAAAATAAGCAAGAAACATGTAGATGCAACCCAGTTGAGGTTTATACAGCTCTGTGTATATTTCCTTCTTGGGGAATGGGGCAAGTCCTGTGACAACCATGACCTTCCTCAGTCCTCCGACCCTAACACTGTGCTCCAGATCGTAAGATGTTCTCTAATGTGCAGTCAACTTCAGAACCTGAAGAGCACTTCCATGTTTGAAAGAGTGGAGAGCCTCGGTTCCGCTGTAGAACATGACTATATTTTCTTAACAGCTTTAACTAAGAAAAACAGTTTTATTTCTGATAGGACTATGTCACAGTAGGGATGATTATAAGATAGGCTAAAATCAACTCAGAAAACTGTCTTTTAGATAAATGCTTGTGAAATGAGTGGGCTTTAGGCTTTATTTAGTATCTGAGCAATACATGTTCTCAAAACTATAATCTTCAGGAAACTATTTCAATTAAGGGAAAAAACCTGCTTAAATATGGGTCTAGTAATACTACTGTATTAAAAACACAGCTACGCAATCTTTTATTTCTCTGGGGCTTAAGCTTTCCTTGTGGTTAATCATGTGAAAAACAGAACGAGAGCCTCTACTGTCAAATTACGTTGATTACCATCTGCCATGAATGGTAACCCGTGCTCTGCTCTCTGTTGGGTATTTTTGTTGTGTTCTTGTTGCTATTTTAGAAAGAATCTGCAATCACTTATTCTGTGTGGCTCACCCAGTTCTTGAAGAGAGACAACACTTGAAAACATAATGGCCAGATGATCTCAGGACGCAAAAATCCTTCAGATGTTTGCCGAGAACTGTTGAAAGATGCTTCAGTTTGACAAAAGCAGGAAATGTTAATTTTCAGCTCTTTTATAAATAGAGGGATACTCTTTAAAGGGAAAACTGTTGTCACAGCAAATGTACACTTGAGTGATTCAAACCTAATTAGTGGTTATATGATTCACTTTGAATATATTTACTGTAACAACTGGTAAACTGCTTTTCAAATTCAGCTGTTGTATAGACTCTACTTTTTAAAAACAAAACAGCTCAGAAAATTTTCCTTTTCTCTAAAAGAAGATCCCTTTGTCTTTGACATATGTGCTATATGTAACTAGTTACTGGCCCTCTCTTTTGTCTCCACTCTCTAAAAATCTGCAAAATTTCCAATGTATTTACTTGAAGAAAACCTAATAGCATCATCCACTTATTCTTAGTAGCAGAAGAATGTGAATATTCTATGTTATAAATATATGTTAACTAAAGAATAATTATGAAAAGTAAAGTTACATTGCTCAATTCTATCTTAAAAGATGCTCAAGACAATTGATGTATGGTAACTCTTTGCCATACCTTCTTATTTTATTAATACTTGACTAGGTATGACCAAGAAAAGAGAAATTCAAGTAGAATGTGGTTTACTGACTCTTAACTGCAGCTAATTCATGACATGGCTAATTGAAGCAAACCTTTATATGAAGCTGACATGATGTATCTCTTGGACATAGCACAAACTTATTTAGGGGAAATAATTCTGAAAGCTAAATATTTAAAAAATCAGGCAATGTAACCTTCAAATAAGTAGAAAAGGGAGGAAAATTCTTCCCCTTTACTTTACATGCATTCAAAACCGATGATAAAAATAGCAAGTTGGTGGGGCTATTTTGGAAACTGTAAGGAAGAAAATGCACATGGAATTCTACCATTCTTAATGTTTAAGTATTCAGTTCCCAAAATGTCCAGTCTCTGCTGTGGAATTAAAAATAAGTGTGTCTGCATGATTTTGTAGGTTGTATTGAGAACACTTCTTTTCCAAGTATCTGCTTTGATTCCCACATGCCCTCAGTGGGTTCTTTGAAAATCTGGTTCCTCAATCCAGAACTAGACATGGATCCACAAAGAGAGCAGCTGTGCCATAGACACACCAACAGGCATTTTCCTAGAAATGTGAGCTGCTTGTCAAAAATAGTAACTTGGCCTGCTGATGTGTGAAGGACAACTATTACCAACAAACATAAACTTTAATGCAAGTTTGCAGGGATCGTGGAGGGAAGGAAAGCTCCTAGAAGGTGCATCAGGTGGTGGGGACAGTCCTTGAGAGATGGCGCAAAGCCAGAATCACAGTGAGGAGGACAAGTTAGCTGGGTTGGAAAGGTTTCACCTCTACTCTTGTGTTGTTTAAATTGTTATTTAACCGAGTGATCATACTGAGGAACCACAAGGCATTTGGCTCTGTCAGTTGGATTTTTAAGTAAGCATGAATAAGGGTAAACTCTTGATTTTGGCATTCATAAAGCCTGTTAGATTTAGACGGGAAAGTAGAGCAAAGCAAATAAACCTTGCTTTTTGGCTGCAAATAATTCTGCCCCGATGAGGTCAGCCATATCACTTTGTATTCTTTGTGAACTGTAGCTAAGGAAGGAAAAAAGGATCCCATTGACTGCAAAGAGAAAATTACTTTACATAGTGGGTGGATAGTGTGCCGTGAGGTCAGAGTCTGAAATACTGCGGTTGGACTCTTTCTTTTTTTTAAACATTTTTATAAGGCTGAATGATTTTATTGCCACTAATAACCCTTGTGGCTCTGAAAGCTTAAATAATCTGGGTAATCAAAATTTATGCTTTAGGATGGAAGATGATTATCTGCAGATGAGAGAAAGGAAATTCTTCTTTTCCCAGTCCTCTCTGTTAGCTACACTGTGGGCAAATAACGGCGTGGAGCATTCGGCTAACGAGTCTGTGGTGGAGGCGGGGAGTTCCTCTCTTGAAAGATCACATTTTGGTGGCTCTGGGCAAAAGGTTAGGGGGTGATTGAGTAATCTGAAACTTTACTCAGGGAAAAAGGACCCTGTGGGTAGATTGCAGGGGAGAGGGAGAGCAATGGAGATGTTTGTCCTCCTCTTTGAGGAGTTCATTACTCAGACTGTTGAGTTTAGTTATTTTTCATAAGATTAATTTAAACTAAAACAGCTGTTTATAATGGAGAATTTATTTGCTCCACTGTACAAGGGTCCTACTATTTTTGAGAGTCTTCCCCAAGGTTATTAAGATGGCTGATTTGAGTATTTTAAATAAGGAGTGGGGAGGAATATGATTAAAAGTTTGCCAGCTAAATCTCGATTTATGGAAGATGAAATTTTTGTCATCCTGAAAAAGTGAATAAATTCTATTCGTAGATTTCTGTCCAAATAGTTAAAAAAAAATTCAGAGGAGCGCTAACTAAAGAATATAAATTTTCTCTAAGATTTTTGATGAAAGAAACATGTTTTACCTATGTTTTTCTAAATGTATTAAAACTAAGGATGGTGAGAAAATTTAAACTCATGCAATTACTCCCTATCCATCCACAATTAAACTTGTATGCTAGTGATCTCACATAGCTTAGAAAAGCAATCTCTAAAAAACTCTCATCATCTAGTATTCTACTAGAATATATATTATAAAACATACCAAAGTAGAAATTCAGGGACATCTATAATTTTTAAAAGTATTTTAGAATTTAAATATGAATGGACTAAACTTTTGTCATTATTTATAAAGTTTTTGGTGAATACAACTTGATTGAATTCACTTTTTACTAGCTTACTAGTTTTAGAAGTCTGGGTTATATATCAGTGATTCAAATGTTGGATCCTGAGTCCAATTTTTTTGGTATTGAATAAATTTAAGGGGTACAAATATGATTTTGTTACAGGAATATATTGTGTGGTGGGGTTAGTCTGGGCTTTGAGGATAACCATCATCTGAATAGTGTACATTGTGCCCATTAAGTAACTTTTTATAACTTGCCTGTCTCCCGCCCTCCCACACTTCTGAGGTTTTAGTGACTGTTACTCTATATTCTATGTCCATGTGTGCACAATATTTAGCTGCCACTTATAAGTGAGTACATGCAATATTTGACTGCTTTCTAGTTGTTTGGCTTCAGATGACAGCTTCCAGTTCTATCCCTGTTGGTGGAAAAACGTAATTTTCATTATTGCTAAATAGTATTCCATTTATGTGTGTGTGTATGCATGCCATGTTTTCTTTATCTAATCATCATTGATGGAAACTTAGGTTGATACTGACTCCTTATCTTTGCTATTGCAAATGGTGCTGTGGTAAACATACAAGTGCAAGAATTTTTTTATGTAATGACTTTTTTTCCCCCTTTGTGTATACACCAAGAAGTGAGATTGCTGGGTTGAATGGTAGTCCTACTTTTAGTTATCTGAGAAATCTCCATACTGTTTTCCACAGAGGTGATATTAATTTACCTTCCTACCAACAGTGTATAAGCTTTCTCTTCTCGTCCTTGTGAACATCTGTGTGTGTGTGTTTTACTTTTTAATGACAGGCATTCTGAATGGTGTTAAGATTTCGTTGTAGTTTTGACTTGTATTTCTCTGATTAGTAACAGTGAACATTTTTTCATATGCTAGTAGGCCATTTATGTTTCCTTTTGAAAAATGTCTATTCATGGCCACTTTTAAAAGGGGTTATATGGGTTGTTTTAAAGTTATTTGAATTTCTTTGTAAATTCTTTATCATACCTTGTCAGATGTGTAATTTGCAAATATTTTTTTCCCGTTCTGCAGCTTATCTGTTCATTCTGTTGATGATCATGATTTGGCTGTGCAGTAGTTCAACCCTAACTACTTAAAAATTTTGGTTGCTTGTCCTTTTGAGGTCTTAGTCATGGATTTTTTGCCTAGCCCAATATCCAGAAGAGTTTTGTGTAGGTTTTCTCCTAGTATTTTCATATTATAGTTTTGGGTCTTAAATTTCATCTTTGATCCATCTTGCATTGATTCTTGTATGTGGGGAGTGATAGGGAGTCCATTTTTGTTCTCCTACGTAAGATAATCCAATATTTCCAGCACCATTTATTGAAAAGGATATCCTTTCCCCAGTGTGCTTGTCACTTCTATCAAAGATCAGTTGGCTGTAAATATGCAGCTTTATTTCTAAGGTCTTTATTTATAGCAGTACCACACTATAGCCTTGTAACATAATATAACTTGAGGTCAGGTAATATGATGCCTTAAGCTTTCTTCTTTTTGCTCAATATTTTGTTGGCTACCAGGACTCTTTTTATGGTCTATAAATTTTAGTTTTATTTTTCCTAATTCTGTGAAAAATAACAGTGGTATTTTGATAGTACTTCGTTGACCCTATAATTTGTTTGGGGTAGTTGAGTCATTTTAATGATATTCTTCCAGTTTGAGTGTGGGCTTTTTCCCCTCATTGTTTATATCATTTACAGTTTCTTTCATTAGTGTTTTATAGTATTCCTTGTAGATATTTTTTACCTCCTTAGTTAAATTTGCTTCTAGGTATTTTATTTTGTTTTTGTAGTTATTATAAATAGGATTGCATTCTTGATTTGGGTCTTAGCTTGTTATTAGTGGATAGAGATGCTATTGATTTTGTATGTTGATTTTGTCTCCTACAACTTCACTGAATTCATTTATCAAATGTAAGTTCACCATATGCAAATCAATAAATGTAATTGATTACATAACTATAATTAAGGACAAAAATCATGTGATCATCTTAATAGATGCAGAAAAAGCCACTGATAAAATCCAGTATCCCTTCATAATAAAGATCCTTGACAAACTAGACATAGAAGGAACATACCTTAAAATAATAAAGGTCATGTGTGACAAAGTTACAGTCAACATCATATTGAATTAGGAAAGTTGAAAACAACCCCAAGACTTGGAACAAGGTAAGGATGCCCCCTTTCATGATTCTATTCTACATTGTACTGGAAGTCCTAGCCCGATCTATCAGGCAAGAGGAAGAAAGAAAAGAGAACCAAATTGGAAAAGAGGAAGCCAAATTAGCCCTGTTTGCTGAAAATATTTTGACAATTGGTTTTAATGGAATCCAAGCTGAAAAGGATATCTAATAAAGATAGGTAGATTCAAATGGATGAAGTGCACACTTGACTCCATTTGTGAAATTGTAAGATTTTATTCATATGCAGTAATAGAAATGTTTCATTGAAATTCATCTGTGTATTTTCATGTTCCATGATATCAGTGAGCTTGTGCTTCTTAAACATTCATACTAAGGTGTTCCTTTGTTGCATTTTTAACTAACAACTTCAAAATATAGTGACAGTCTCTGCATAGACAATTTTACACTGCTAGAAAATAACATTTCTAAGTTTTTAAAGTGTATAGATAGGGATTTTTAAATAGAAAATATGCTCACTTAATTTTGATAGCAGTTAGATGTTTCCATCTCCAAACATCTGTTCAAATTCTTTCTCCATAGCTTAAAATTCTTCTAGAATGTAGTCTTTTTTAACACTTATTTTTAAAATCTCACCTTTACCTTGTGACTTTGTGACCTTGTGGGGCCAATGAGGGTGGTAGTTTGAGTACTGACTGCACTACTTTCTAGCTGAGTGACCTTAACAAATTAATTTGCCTAAAACTCAGTTCCTCTTCTCCAACATAAGCACTTTCAGAGTGGTCTGAGACTCAAAGATAAGGTAGGTAAAGTGCTTAGCACACCATCTAGGAGTTCAATCAATAGTGGCTTTTGACTGGTTCTCTCCTATTCCACTTCTGGGTGGGCCTGACCCTTGTGGGTATCAGGAAGGGCCAAGAGAACAAATCAGGTGTCCAGCTGCACCACTGGTTCAGCTGTAGGCCAGCAGAAGGATGACATCTATAATCTAAAACGTTTCTTATAGGCAGTTATGCCAGCAGGTAGAAGACAAGATTCAGTATGGATGAATTCCATGGATCACTATGGAAGTTTTGTGACACTGTGTTATGGTCTGTTATTTCACTTCAAAGAACACAGTCAATTGCATCTTTTCTAATTCTCCCATGCAAATGTCAACTTGCTTGGCTCATCAACATTGCTAGAAGAACTTCAGTTCTTTCTGTCCTCGTGGGTTTTGTTCCTTGATTTTCTTGTCTCCAAACTTTCTTAATGATCCATTTATTACCTACATTTGTTTTGACCAAAGTCAGGAAAATAAACAGGTCTGTACCATAACCAGGTCTCTATCCTATATCCTCAAAGTAGCCATTTTATGCATATTTAACTTCTTGCCCTCAGGACATCATCCTTATAAGAAAAATCAGTGGTAATCTCCTTCATAGAACTTCCTAGATAGTATTTATCCCAAAGTAGATCACTATGGCTTTGTTGTGGTTGGTTGTCAATGTCATTGTTAGGGCAACTACAAAAGCTACATATATACCCTGTGTGGACGTGACATAACTATTCTTGATTAATTCACTGTATTCATGGCTACCTTATGACAAAAAGTGTCAGAAGAATGTTTGACAGTCCACAGGTTCTGGCCCTTCCCCTCCGTGTGGTCTCAGTGCCTTGTACTTTTGTGCTTTAATTGCTTTAATTCATTGACTTCACACATCTAATCCTACTCGCTAAGCCTGAAAAGTGTGCTTCCTCCCTCCAATTTGCATCACAAATTCTCTTTTTGCAAAATGACCACTTAATCATCACTATTATTTATTATTATTGGCTGCCATCTTACCATTCCAGTTTTCTTCCTTTTGGTTAAAGCATTGACCATAAGTTAGCATATTAGAGTTTGAGAGTTTTCTTGAGGCAATTAAAAAGGAAGAATACTTTTCTTTGTGGTTTTTGGTGGGGGCTGGGTTTGAACCTGTGACCTCCAGCATATGGGGCCAGCACCCTACTTCTTTGACCTACAGGTGCCACCTGGGAAGAATACTTTTATAATTTATACTATTTTCTGGAGAAAGCTGGGCTACATGAGCATTGTGGTACAGGAGTTGGGGAAATGGAGACAATGTATTCCAGGTGGGATAACGTGAACATGGGGGGCTCAGAAAGAAAATTTTAAAGGGAGGCAAAAATAAGTCTTAATCTAGTATAAATTTTTGCTTACATCTGGCCCTATGAAGGTCTTTCAACGCTGGGAACATTTCATATATGATACTTATGCCAACACTTTAGTCTTGTCTTTTCGTTAGAGACACAAGGCACCTTTCTTCTAATACTTTCCTAACTAGAGGGTCAGGTAGCTCCCAAGAGACTTTTTGTAGGGGTCTTAGGTAATTCTTATGCTATTTTTATATATGCTATTGATCACATAGTTTAGAGTAAAAGAGTTCTGCAATATTCATGATTATTGCTCAGCAGTCTTTTCTGTCACTTCTTGCCTTGCCATTTTCTCCTAGACGCAGTCACTGTCAACCACTGATATAAACTTCATATAATAGCATTATATATTACAAATATGACATCACTTGCTTTCACCCTACCCCTATGCACTACCCCATAATACTGGCCCTTGCATGTCTTTGTTATGTTTATTATTTTGTTTGAGTTAATATTTAAGTTTCAACATTATTACAATGATGTTCATCACTGATCCATGGAGTACATGTGGTTACTTTTACTTTTTGAACATAATTTTCCTACCCCTCCTCACCCCGTAATTCATAATTGTTGTTTATGGATGTTATTTACCTAGATTTCTGTCTTAATTTCCTTGTGTATACAATAATCATTCAGCAGCTGGTTGTTCAATTCTCATGACTTTGTATAGAATTGAGTATTTCTCTTGGAGTTGATTTCTAGTATTTTTCCACTGTGGTTTAAGAAGATACATAGTTTTTTTTTTTTTTTTTAATTTCTTAAGACATGCTATGTTGTCTAAAATAGAATCAGTCTTGGGGAATTTTCCATGTGTTGATGAGAAGAATGTATATTCAGAAGTTATTGGGTAAAATGTTCTTTAAACATCTGTTAGGCCCATTTGTTCTAGAGTCCTGTGGTGTGCAGTGTTCATTTTCTGCTTTGTATCATCTGTCTCCTTTTATCTGTGGGTCGTTGATGTCCCTAGCAATTATAGTGCTGCTGTTGATCTCTGTTTTAACTCTAGTAGAGTCTGTGTTATAAATCTGGGTACTCATGTGTTAGTTACATCACTATTTAGAAAACTTACATCATCTTTTTTAATTGCTCCATTTGCCGTTATACAATGACAATCTTTTTCTGTTTTTACTATTGAGTGAATGTCAGTTTTATCTGATGTGAAAATGGCTACATGTGCTTACGTTTATTTTTCTTTAATTTTTTTTTTGTTGTTGGTGCAGTTGTCATTGTTGCTGTCCAGCTGGCCTGGGCTGGGTTCAAATCCACCAGTCTCAGTGCATGCGGCTGGCACTATAACCACTGTGCTACTGGTGCTGAGCCTATTTTTTGTTTTTATAGAAAATTTTTTCCCACCTATCCACCTTGAGTAGATATGAGTTCTTGGGGGTTAGATGAGTTTCCTGAAGACAACTTATATTTGGCTTGTATTTTTTCTTTTTTCTTTTTTTTTTCCTTTTATTAAGTCATATACACATAAATCATGAACACATTTATGCATTTGTGGGATACTGTGTGTTTTTTTTAATACAATTTTGAATAGTTACATCAAATGAATTAATATAGTTTTCACCTCCTTTACTTAACTATTGTGTTAAGACATTTATGTTCTATACTTGGTAGATTTGACTTCTACCCTTACAATATGCTCCATAGGTGTGGTCCCATCATTTACCCTCCATTGAATCTCCCCCATCCCCTCCCATCCCCCTCTACTTATCTCTTTCATCCTGGGCTATAGTTGTGATCGATTGGATTGTATTTTTCTTATCCATTCAGCCAGCCTATGTCTCTTGAGTGGGGAATTCAAACTGTTCATGTTGATTGATAGAATTGATATGTGGGATGCTGTTCTATTCATCCTGTTGGGTAGTCTCTTATTGTTTTACCCCTTATACTGTTGTTTTATATGGACTCTGAGCTTTAGGTTTTGGGTGGTTTTGGACTGGTGGGTGACTATTGTGTTGATCTATATGTATTGAAGTTCTGAAGTTTTAGTCTTAAGTTTGGAAAAATATGTATTTCTCCTTCATGTATGAAATGTACTTTTGCAGAATACAAAAGTCTGGGCTGGTAGTTATTTTCTAAAGAAGACTAATGGTGGGGCCCCAATTCTTTCTGGCTTGTATAATAAGTTGCAAAGTCTGTACTTAGTTTGATGGCTTTTTAAAATTTTGTAATTTATTTGATGTTTTTACTTTTTAGATTATAGGAGTTACTCTTTCATGTTGACTTCTACCAATTGGATGATTGTCTTGGTGATTGCCTCTTTGTGATGAATCTCCTGGGTGTTCATTGAGCTTCTCATATCTGGATATCTAAATTTCTAGCAAGATCAGGGAAGTTTTCCTCAGTTATTTTTTCAAATATGTTTTCTAGCACTTCTGTGTTTTTTCCCTGTCAGGGATGTTTACAAGTCTTGTATTTGGCTGTTTAAATAATCCCCTATTTCTTATAGGCTGTGTTCATTCCTCTTAATTATCTTTCTTATTTTTGACTGATTGAGTTAATTCAAATGAGATGTCTTTAAGGTCTGAGATTTTATCTTCTGCCCAATCTAGTCTATTCTTAAAACTTTCCACTGTGACTTTGTTTTCTTAAATAAATTTTTCATTTCCAAAATTTCTATTTTTTAAAATGTCTATCTTTTCAGTGAATTTTTTCATTCATTTCCTCATTTTGTTTGAGTTGGTTTTCTATTCTCTTGGATTTGAGTTTTTTAATAGTCCATTAGATGGACTTTTAAATATTCCAAGAATTTGGAATTCTTTACCTGTCATTTCAATATCTTCATTTTGGTTGATACCTATTGCTAAACAGGTGGTGTTCTATTTTGGGGTATCCATTAACTCTGATTTTTCATACTTCCAGATTTCTTTTATTGATTCCTTTTCAACTAGAGTAGCTGTTTCTAATTTTTCTAATTTTATTTTGTTGGTAGCATATGTTGGTTGTGATGCTTTGACATTCTAGATTCTGGATGGATGCCTTAGTTATAGACAAACTTCATGTGGTGGTATTCTCAGTATCGAGTTGTTTGTAGGCTCAGCTTTGGTGAGCTATGTGGGTTGGCAGATTCCCTGTCTCTATAATGAGGGTAAATGGTGGTCTTTGAAACCTTTTTTCTTTTTCCACTTTTGTCTTCCTAATAGTGTTAATTGTATTGGCACACCCAGTTTAATCTCTGAGATAGCAGGTGGTCCTTGTGGACAACATTCATTCAAACACATTCTCCATGATGGAGTCAGTAAATGCTGTAACAGGCTGTGCAAGTTGATGTCTCTGTCAGGTGCCAGTTGCCAGAAGGAATAAGTTGCAGTGTGGTTTTGGGGAACTGCAATTGCCTTTAGGACCTTGGGAGAAGCACTCAGATGCCCCATGTGGTAGATGGGACCCTGGAAGTTTCAGGTGAATCCTTATTCTCTGTCACAGCAAAATTGGGTAGGGCTGGGATTGGTGAACTTATCCTCAGGCCCCGGAAAATCCTGCAAGTTATCTTTTTTGGCAAAGGTTTGCTCCCAGCTTCGGGAAGGCCAGTAGGGCATGGCTAAAGTGGCTCCATCCAAACACAGTCTGCTTGTGGAGGCAGGACCATCTAAGGTTCACATTCTGGCTGTCGGGAGTGGGTTTCACTTTTCTCCCCACTCCTCTGCTCCACAGTCTCTTCTCATGTCTGCCAGCAGGCAGGAGCTGAAACTAGCTGATCTGTACCATGATTCACTGTGGTTTGGAGCTTCCCAACCCTGTGGCCTGACCTAGTCTGGCCTTGAGAGCACAACCTTCCTGTATAGGGAGAGGTGCTGCACAAATACATTGTAGCTGGGATTCACGCTGCACTCTCCTCTGTTTTGTTCAAGTGGCTTACTTGGTCCTGAGATAAATTCTTAAGTCTCCCTCCATGCTCCCTAGCAACATGATCAAATCCTGGGTTAGGGGATCTGCTCTGCAGGCCTGTCCCAGGTCCCCTCAAATCGATCCCTGACCATGCCAGAGAGAAGTGTGCTGGTCCAGAGTTGTCAATGGGATGCTCAAGCAGGTTATATGTCCCTCTGCTTCAGGGTATGTCTTGCTCAGGTCGAGATGCTAGATAAGCGGTACCAGGGAGGGCTGGTGAGCAAGGAGTTCACAGTGGGAACAACCCTTTGTCAACTACAGGATTTTAAGAGGAAAGTTTGAGCCACTCTGTGTGGTAGCCTTGGCATGATGGCTCATTTGTCTCTCTTGGCAGCTATGGGTGGAAGTAGGGGAAAAGAAGAAAAGATTCTGGTGGAGGAAAGTTAGCACTCTGGTCATTTCTGTCCCTTTCCTTGGAAGGCAGGCTGACCTATATTTGTTTGTTCATTTACATTTTCTCTTTCACCTAAAGCTTTTCCTTCTTACTGGGATGCTCTGGTGTTTGTGTGTTTATTAGTAAGGTTGTCTAACTATTGTCTCTTTCATAGATAGACTAAAATTGCAATAGACAATTGGCTGGTGTCTTTTGTCAGCTATCTTCCATATCAAATAATTTTTAAATAAAGTTTTATTCTTGGGATTATTTTACTCTACCTGTTTCATTAAATACAAATGAATAATCCAAATACTAAGATAAATGATTATTTTTATTCGTGTCAACAAATTTTTCCTTTTTCTTAAAACTCTGGATCTGGTTAACAAAATACATTAGCAGCATCATTTACTAGATGTAGTGTTTCTTCTAATGATTTAATAATAATTCAGTGTTGACTTTATAATCTAAACCTTTTAATATACTGATAAATGTATTTTCATAAATATGAATGTTTATTCAGTTTGTTCTATTTGAATGCATTTTAATCCCATATTAATATACATAGATCTGACCTCCAGGAACCAACTCTAGCAGCTTCAGCTCAAATTTCAGAACCATGAAGGAGTTAGAGTCGTGGTCCTTTGGGGCTCATATACCTTTTTTTTTGTAGAGACAGAGTCTCACTTTATCGCCCTCGGTAGAGTGCCGTGGCATCACATAGCTCACAGCAACCTCCAGCTCTTGGGCTTAAGGGATTCTTTTGCCTTCAGCCTCCTGCACGAGATGCATAATTTGAAATGATATTCCCATTTTCTTTCATTTTTAAAGAAAAAAATGCCTAAAGTTCTACTGAGAATTACTAGAGAGACTGGATTATTCTATATAATATTGTACCTATTTTTCTGCTTTGGTCAGATTATATTTTGTACTGATAACTTCATGTAGAAGCTTTAAAATCATACTATGTCTCAGCATTAAGGACAAAGAATGGTACTCGTCATAGTGAAGGAAAATAATTTTAAGATTCTAAAAAATATACCCAAACCCAAGGAATGTATCTATTGAGAGGATGACATGTTGTTATTACCCAGGGATTTTATATGAGTGGAAAAGGCATTGATCCTGTTCTTAGGGCTTTTATGACCTAAAGGGAAATTAAGAAAAGGTGTGACTGTCATTGAAACTCTAGCTTCATTTTTCCTGCAGCATTTCCCCTTTGCTCTTTTCTGGACTAAGAAGCATTAAATCTAAGTAATAACTATTTTAAAATCTCTCCTTCAAGGCAGCATTAACATTAAGGGAAATATCAAAATATTGCTTCAGAGATGAGTAGTGAAGAAGTGGAGAATAAAGAGTTCTGACTATATTTTGACATCAGAAAAGAACAGGTTACATAAAACATATGGGAAGGCAAGTTCATTATATGGGTCATGGAGAGTTAATATTTATTTTAATGTCTAGTCCCTGTGCCCACTTCCCCTGAGTCAGAAACATTATCCTCACCCCAGGATTGAGTCTTGATTACCAATTGTCAATGTTCCTCCTTAAGGGATTATTTTCTCCCTCTCCATGGATATCATTTAATTGCTTGTGTGTATTGCCTCCTTTCATGGAGAGCAAACTAAATATTTTAGGGCTAATAAATTTTATGTGTTTATTAGTAAGGTTGTCTACATATATGCCTCTTTCGTAGATAAACTAAAATTGCAACAAATAGCTGAGGAGTAAAATAATTCTGTCACAGTAATCTTTTTCTTACTCTGAAAAGCATACTTGGTTTAATTTTTAAAAACTGAATGGATGAATGTAAACATTTTGAAAGCATATTTGTAAGAGTTAAACAGTTGAATGACAGAAAAGAACAGAAAACTGAAAATAAACTTTGATCTCTTAACCATTCTCTTCATACTTCACCTTTATATAAAACTCTTTGGGAAATATTTTAGAATTCCCCTTTTCCTATGTGACTACATTTTGTTATCACTGGAAATACATTCATATGAATGCATCAGTAAATGCAATTATCTTTTAAATGCTTTGTTTCCAAAGCATTTCTGATTTCGTGTTTCAAATAAAATCTCTGTAACATTGATGTGAAAATGGATTTAAATTAGCTGGATTGATATGAAGAGACAGCACTTTGAAAATCTCAGAATCACTCCGTGCTGTGATGTATCATTCTGTCTTCTATTTAACATTGGCTTCTAGAAAAGAGGGCACAAGACTTTTTGTTTTTGTCAGATAAACTCTTCCAGTCTGGCCTGCCAAGAATTTTTCTTTCTGCCCTTAGCAGGACAATTGCAATGAAATTCTTAGGTCTCGTTTGCCTCAATTCATGGGAGTCTCAAACCTAGTACCTCTCTTATGCAGCTGGTTATCTCTCCCCTTTTGCTTTTCCTGAACTGGTTCCTCTACTTCTGCACCGTCGAAAGTACCATTTAGGGGTGTGCATGTGTATAGTATAGGAGTGTCAAGAGGAACATGAGAAATAAAAGTGAATTTTCAGTTCATGGTAGTGAAAAACTGTTCAAGTTTTTAGTGGAATGTCCCAATACAATGTGAAAGTGACACATACACAGAAACTGCTTCTTGGCAGGCTACTCTTATGAGGCTGTTATAGATTTAATGTGCAGTATTATCTTCTGCTTACCCGTGTTTTTATTTCTATTCTATATAATGATGCTAGGATGATGATAATTACTATGCACCTCATAGGGAATGTTTTAATAATTAAAGTGATAATGTCCTGAGAAGCTGTATACATACAACACAAAGTCAGTAAAGTAAGATGTATTTAATGAATAATTAAATGCAGGAGTTTCTATTGTCCTTGCAAAACAAATTAATAAGATGCAGTGAACTTCAATTTATTATTTGTTCTATCTTGAAAGTCACCAGAGTCCTGGCTTCAAGAATGGATATAAAAAATTAGGTAGCATTCTCTGTCCCTAGAGTTGTGGCGTTCCCTTTGGTTTTTGAAGTCATGAAAATTACATATATTTCAACATAGAATTCAAAAGATAGCTTAAGTTCTAAAAATAATGTTACTAGATGGGGAAATGTCATTTATGGGTAGAATTTGTATCTGAGGCTATTCTTCCACTGGAAATAGGTTCATGGCCTGTGGAATAAATATGGTCCATGTTTTAGGAACCTCTAACCTTTCCCTTTCCTTTTCTCCTTAGCTCTGTGTCATTATCTTCCAACCTCCAAACTATCCCTTTTGTGTTAGGGAAGGCAGTTACTTGTCTCTGTCTTATGTGCTGGAACAATGGCTCTAAATGGAAATGTTACAGAGGCCAAACTGATAATCTAAATGAGCAAAGTGGGCCAGGTCTGGGGAGGGTATGGAGGGAAAGGGTGATGAGGAGACAATAGCTACAAGCTCCGCCTGCACCTGTTCAATTCTGGGAACAGTGACCCTTCCAATACATAGGGCCAGGGGTCACATCTGACTTTTACAAGGGAGCTGAAAAAATTAGATTAACTTTCTTGATCTTCAGGTGTTAGCAAGTCATTCATATTTTCTCAAAACAATATGACAGCAAACAGTGCACTCTTGCTGGCTTCCCTTGAGTTGTTTGTTACTTTACAGATTCGGCCTTAAAATAGCCAGGTACAGCTTCAATACTGAACAATCTGGGCCTCCTGCAGGTATAAAAGGCCCTGACTTTAGTGTACTGGATAGTTTCCTAAGAGTTGTTATACATACTGGCTTATGGTCCTTTAAGAGTTACTCCTGAGATTTGGCAGAGTTAACATTATCATGACTTTATAGATGAGGTCACTGAGGCTTAGACGGTTTTTACATTCCTTGCTTAAATATTATACCGAAAACAAGGGGCAGAGGTGGATCAAAGATTCATGTCTTCTGACTCCTTGAAACTTGGGGCACTTCCTCTTTCCTTTAGTCTTTGGAGATCTGTGAATAGTTTAAATATATAATATATGGTAAAATCTCAATCCTGAAGAAGTACTTGAAAATCATTAAAAACTCATTTTGGTTTCCTAAGAAATAAGCATTGTGTGGTTTCATAAAAAGAAGAAAGGGGATTCAGGCTCAATCATTGTGAGAATGTTGTCAGTTTCAAATTGTATTTTTTGGCTTTGTATTTCCCCATTTGATACTCCACTGACTAGAATTTTGTGTGTTTATCATAATCTCTGCTATGATTCTAAATGTAGCATCTTCCCTGACATGAGAAATCATTTTAAGCATGCATTGAGTGCCTGGTGCATAGTAACAGTTGTCAGTGAACCAGAGAAGAGAAACTAAGACTTGTCTTTACACACAATAATTATGAGAGGAATGCATTTATCTGTAATAAATAATGTGAATATTCATAAGAATTTAAAAATGAATGCATGCATATGGCAAAAAGCAAACAAAAACTGAAGGATGCAGAAGAGATGTCATGGTCTAGGTTACCCTTGTAAGGAGACTGCGAGATGAGGGCCTGTGGGCAGGTAGTTTGAAAGATGTTCATGCAGAAAAGGGATGGTCTGAGAAGACTATAAATGTAAAGAAAGTTGTTGTAAAGGAGCATTACTGAGTTCGTCCTACTGTGGGCAGCTGTAGCTCAATCACTCACAAAGGTCTTATGAGAAGCATGTAGAATGTTTCTCAGGATCATCTGTCCAAAGATCAACACAGAGAAACACTTCATTGCTGTCTTTTATACAGCCTGAGTTGCACATAAACCACGGGAGCACCTCCCACTGGGATTACACATTGTGGCAGCAAGAGAAGCCCTGGAGTACAGAGGGAATGCCATCCGAGGTGGCATGAACTTGAGGTGAGGAGCCATCAGTGTGAAATAAATTGAAGCTTGCATGCAATGGTCATCATCACCAAGGCAGGAAACAAAGTCAGAGCCAAGATGCTGGTAGGCTGTGCACAAAGGGGTGTCAGGTGCAGGCTCAGCAACAGCAGACCTCCATTTGGCTATTTTTGTCTCTAGTGTTATGGTGGTACCTCGTACAACTCCAAGTATTTCAGTACAGTAGAACCTTTGTAAGTTGACCACCCAAGGGTCTATAACAGTGGTTCTCAACCTGTGGGTCACGACCCCTTTGTAATAATGAAAATATATCATGATGTTAGGAAGGTTGAGAACCACTGGACTATAACATATGAGTCAACATAGGGAGGTGGTCAACATGCAGAACTAGGCCTGTTGTACATTGAATACATGTGGTGCATGTTTAGTCTATGAAAATTAGGTCGGGGCACCTGTAGTACAGTGGTTACTGCATAGGCTACATACACCGGGGCTGGTGGGTTTGAACCTGGCCCAAGGGGCAGCTAAAGAACAATGACAACTACACCAAAAAAATAGTGGGCATTGTGGCAGATGTTTGTAGTCCTAGCTACTTAGGAGGCTGAGGCAAGAGAATGGCTAGAGCCCAAGAGTTTGAGGTTACTGTGAGCTGTGAGACTCTGTCTCCAAAAAAAAAAAAAAAAAAAAAATTAGGTCAACTGGAGGAGGTGGTCAGTGTGGGGAGGTGGTCAGCTATGGAGGTTCTGCTGTACCTTTTGATTTATCCACTTCCACTCCTTCCTTTATTTTCTATAATTTTCATCTTTCATTAATAACTTTGCAGTTTTAAATAACATACTCTAAAGCACTAATTCTTATTTGGTTAAGTTTCAGTAGTTTCTTTTGATTTCTTAGTAAGTTGAGACTTTTCTCCTCCCTTTACCTTTATCGCATTCTACATCTGGAAGAGCTGAAAGCTATACCTTCATTTTTGAATAGTTTTAAAGCTGATAGCTTTCACACTCTGTTTTGTATCTTTAATTAGGTTTATATTTTCTCTGTAATTTGAGTTGATAATAAAGAACATTGAACTATTTTTGCTTATATAAATATTCCTTGCAATGCTACGGGATATGCTAGCATTATGTCTTTCCCATGCACTGTACCCATTGGGTGGGAAGCTACTGAGCCCCCTCCCTCCTTTCTTGAATTTAACTGAAGATATTTCTATTCTGTATTTCATGTTTATTCTGCTAAAGCCTGAAATTTTGGTTTTTAAACTGAAAACAAAAAGTATAAATCTGTCTTCATTGAATCTGCTTGGCACAGAATACCCGCCTTTAGTCTTGGTTTTATAACTTTCAATGATTCTGGGACTTTTTTTCCTTTTTTTCTCATAAAAATACAGTGTAGGGTCAATACCTACACCAAAGCCTTCGCTTCCCTCAGTAGGTTTACTCCACCTGTTTATAGAAGATTTCTCTGATACACGTCTTGGTCTGATAATCACCACCATGGGTTGCTGTTTGCATGTGGGTCAGAATGGAAAATGTTGCAGGTTTACTCCGTTCACCTCCTTGCTTTATTTACTTAAAAAAATTATTTTTACAGATTTAAGAGGTACAAATGCAAGTTTACTACATTTGTATATTGTACGGGGGTGAGATCCAGGCTTTTAATACACCCATTACCTGAATAGAGTACGTTATGCCTAATTTTTCACCCCTCATTCCCCTTCCACTGCCCAATTTTGGAGTTTCCACTTGGTATGACCACACATACCCATAGCTTAGCTGCCATGTACAAGTGACCCTCCCTGTTGAAACTCTTACTGGCTCCCACTTCTCAGCCTGGGTCTCTAGAGATCAGCCAGGAAGATTAACTCCTACTTTATTGCAGCCTATGCCTGAACATATTCCTAACTTGATTTTCTCTTCAACAGTCACCGTGTTCACAAGAATGGAAAAGCAAGTATGCGCTGTATTCAATACTAATATGAAGCCAGTAGATGAGCTAATACACACCCACACAAGAGAAAAACTCCAACTCCAATTCAAGATGGGGGGTGGAAAGAGAGGAGGGAAGGGGATCAGTGTATTCCCACCTAATGGACCCATTGCAAGGGTATATGGCGCACATCCTGGGAGCGGGGCACAACTGCAACAGGGACTTCACCTAACAAATGAAAACATTGTAATCCCATTGTCTGTACCCTCATATTAATCTGAAATAAACAAATAAACAAAAAAATAGTCAACATACTTTTCCCCAGTTTTCTCTTCTTTGAGAAACTTATTGGACTCTCTAACATGCTTATGGTCCCCCAAACTATTTCTCCCCACTTGTTTGGTTTAATTCCTTCAAGGTTACTTTTTATGGCATTTCCTGAGGAAGATTGAGCAATATCTAATTATATTTTTGTTTAAAAAAATTTTTAATCCTAAGGTAAACCCCCTGTCCCTCATACTTAATTTTATCTTGGGGAAGTCTGATTTTATGAGTTTTCACTGCAGGCTTGATAAGAGAGATATTGGTGTTTATTCACTCCTAAGAGAGAAATAGACGTGATATAAAAACTGGTATCTTTTCTAATCATTTTGTGACAAATAGTCACAAAATACTTTTCATACCTCCTTCAAGAGATTTGTTAGCCCTTTAGTCCGTGGGAAAAGTTTTGATTTATGAGCTCAGTGTAAAAGGGAGAGAAAAATGTGAAACTAAAGGATAAGGTTTTGCAAAAGTTATTGTTATGTGGTGAGCCTACTTTTCTGTCAGCTGGGAGTCTTGCGTAGATAATAAATCCCCACCAGTGATTTAGCATGTATGAAACACATCAATCCTTTTTATTATATTTTGTGAGCCTTGACATTTATGATAATTTTTTCATATCTATTTAAAACTCTTTCTCTTATGATTGCAGTATTAAAGTGGATTTTTTGCCCTTGTTGGCTTATCTCATTAGCATGTGTTTATCATATATTGGCAGGATAATTACCATTTTGGAATAATGCTCGCCACGTTAAATGGATTCCCTAGTTGTAAAAGGTGTCAGGATAAAGGCAGTAGCTTTCACCCCTCCCACCTGTACTGACCGTCCCCTTGAAAGACTATAAAAGACATTTTGATTTCTTGTCATTGGGGTCAATTGGATAATGGCAAGGATAATATGATCCCTTACTGTGTGTCCATGGTGGGTCCTGGATTGAGAAATCACGGGGACACGTTTCTGTACCATCCTTATTTTCAATGCCTCTATTTGTTGTCCATCAGTCGGTGGTCTGATTTCTAAACTTAAGAACGGACAAGTATCTTAAGAAAGAACAAGGGGAAAATCTCATGATTTCTTATCTTTCAGTTGGAGCAAGAATTTGATGTGAATACTGTGCAGGGAAGGGATTGTCTCTGGTTTTCTGGTTATTAAGTAAAAGGATAAGATAAACTCCTACTTGTCAGTCTCCAAATAATTAAAATGGTTTTCTCTATCGCCAGTCATAAAATTGTGAAGTAGGGGTCCTGCTTGGATTTCACTGCAGGCGCATGTGAGACACTGGAAGATGTTGACGTATCTTCTGAATTGTCAAAAACCTGCTAAATAACACTCTGTATAACTTACCAGCATGTGTGTACCGCATAGCACTCAATTGTTGGTTGCTTATCAATTTGTAGGGTTCTTGGCATTTGTTACTTTAACAGAATGTAATAATTAGAGCTAAGTTTTTAAAGTATTTTTCTTCTTTGCAGCATTGTTTTGTTGCTATTTTGTGGTGGTGTTCCATTAGAAATTTTGGATTAGGTTATTAAGGAAAATAAATTACAGAAGATATTTACCAACAAATGCAATCAATGTAACCTGGTTCTTTGTACCCTCAATGAATCCCCAACATAAACCCAAAAATTAGAGGGTAAGTACAGTATGCATCACAGGTTTGAACTGAAAGTTTGTTAGAGGCATAGCAATTGAGAAGAAAATTAAAAAATAATCTATCCATTACATGAGGGTAGGAACTTACTAAATGTAGAATATAAATGTCTTAACACAATAAGAAAATGCCAGGAAGGCTATGTTAATCAGTTTGATGAAAATATTTCAAATTGTGTATAAAACCAGCACATTGTACCCCATGATTGCATTAATGTACACAGCTATGATATAATAAAAAAAAATTAAGAATAAAATATTAGCCTTGTTGGTTTGGTAATATTTAATAATTCCTCATATTTTATTCCTGTAAAACTATACAACATATATAAAGCTTTCTAATTTAATGGTCTCAAAGCAAGATAAAAAGAGTAAAAGTGACAGACTATTGGTTCAATAAATTTTTACTGGATGCCTACTATACCCCAGGTATTTTGTTAGTACTGAAAATATGGCAAATATTGCATCCTGCCCCCAAATCTTCTCTAGTACAGTAGAGCAGACAGATGAAATAGACTAGAAAAAAAGTCACAATTATAAACAAGATGAAGAAAACAGGGTTAATATTTATTGAAGCAGCAATGGTGCAAACAGACTTTAAGATGAATTGGCACTTCAAAATAACTAAGAGGAAATTATAAATGTCTTACCACAAAAAATAAGTGAGGTGATTGTTAGTCAATTTAAGCATTTCATATTGTATATCAAATCATCACATTGTATCCCATAAATGTATACAGTTATGATTTAATAAAAAATTAAATTATAAAAAAACATGAATTGGGAAAGGACAATATCATAAAGAGAGGACATTTAAGCTGAGAGACATGAAGAGTGAAAAGTGGTTAGCTAGGCCAGAGGTGTATGCAAATGCGGGGAGGCAGGCTGAGCTCAGAATATTAGAGGGCTTCTCCGGAGCTGTTTTGGTTGGTGCCAATGAACATGCCAGAGGGCAAATTCAAAACAGGGAAGAAGGTCCATAGACCAGCTATTGCGAGAACAGCTGGAATATAGAAATGGACAAACCGCCATACATTTATAAAAATAGTACTTTCATCCACAGCCTGCAGCAGCCAGCCCAGAAAATCAACACTTGATTTACAATAAGCGTCTCTAGAAGCCAGACTTGCAAGAAGCCAGATCACTTTCCCTAATCAAGCGCTAGCCACTTTCAGTCAATTCCATGACAATTGACTGAAAGTGGCTAGCGCTTGATTAATACACTTACAGCTTTCCTACTTCTTGTCCTCTATTCCAGCTAAAGACCAATAGGAGAAAGCCAAATGCTTGCTCTTCACAAGTCACATAGAAAGTCCACTTCCAATTGGCTGCCTACGGCTCTTTCATGTCATCAGCGTCCAATCAGGGCACACCTGTAGCTTTCCCTCTTTTTTATTTTCCTTCGTCTTCCTACCTTTGAGTCTCTGCCGAAACACAAGTGACACGAATGACAAATGTTGGGTGGCTGACTCCCTTGTGAGCTCCAATAAATAGCCTTTGATTTTCCCATTTCATTTGTGTTTATTTTCACACTTCATAGGTGATAGTAAGGAGTTTAATGTTCCAAGAACAATGGGAAATTCCAGAAGGACTTTAAGTAGGAAAATGACCTTATTCAAATGACATCTTAAGACCCTTTGTGTAGATAAGTTCAGAATGGGTTGGATTGGGGCAACAGAAGAAAGTGGAGATTCCAGGTGGGTGAGGGAGGATGTGGTAAAGACTGATGGTTCCAGTAGAAATGGAGAACATTGGATAGATATAGGAGGAAAAAAATCTTCTGTTTATAGGAATAGAAAGTGAATAATAGGATGAGTCACCTTTCTGGAGGTCTTATGTTCGAGAGTGTCTATTTAAGCTAGTTACAGTTAGTACAGGGGAGACAGCGCTGGAAATAATCGTACACCAACACAGAAAAATTTAGGAACTTCAGATTTTTTGGGTGTAACAGGCATTTACTTCTTGTTTATGCCCATTGTTCTGACTTTCTGCTTGACTTGACTTCTACTTCTGATCCTTTTGCTGGTAGTATTTTGCTCTTTATCCTCAAGTAGTCCAGAATATAGAGCTCTCTATGAAAGGGTCATGATTTAGCACTTCAGCAGAGAAATCTGTCCACTAGCTCCTTATCTCATTTTAAAAGTAATCACCTGAATCAAACTTGACTTTCCATCAGAAAATGTCTTAGTTTTAATTCATATACATGCATTAACATAAGTCTAGCATAACCTTCTCGGTTATCAGTTGTAAAATAGATAAAAAGAAAATATTAATACAAACCTGTGTTTTAATATAGCCTTGATACATTCCAATAAGAAGGCACTAATTAAAATACAAACTCTCAAATCTATTTTCCCTGCCAAGAGTTAAAATGAATTTACCTTGCCTGGAATCTTGAAAGCCAGCAACTCTCTTCTACATTTTCACTTTATCTTTCATCTCCAAGAAACTAAATTCATGATGCTTATTTGCCGGAAGTAAAGTAGACAATTCAAAATGTGAATAAATGTTTAAAGAAGAAACCGGAAACAACACAGAATATCAGATATGTTTCTGAAGATAATACAGCGTTATTTCTCTGGAACAAGTTAGTGGCGGGGGAGTGGGGAGATATTAAGTAGTGTGGAAAGGAAGGACCTAGCCGAGGAGAAGAATACAACATATCCACACCATAGAGAAAATTCACCCCTGAAAGACTATTGCAGAACATCAAAAGGGGCTCAACAGCATTAATCAGGGAAAGCAAATCAAAACTGTAATATACTATTCCATGCCCAAAATAATGGATAAAATAAAAGTATTGAATACAGTGCTAGTGAGGAGCTGAAATAAAGGGAGCTCTTATTTTGTTAATGGGATATAAAATATATGGCCACTTCGAAAACCTGTTCGGTAGATTCTTATAAAGTAAAATATACATCTATGCAGTGACCCAGAAATGAAGACAGTGTGAATGAACTATAGTGTACTAAAATATCGAAATACTGCTTATTAATAAAAAGCGACACACTACTGATATTCAAATGAGTGAATCTTAAAAATATTAGGTTGAACTAAAGCCACGCACCCACACACACACAGAGATGTGCTGTATGCTTCCATTTATGATATCTAAGTGTAGGCAAAAGTATTCTATAGAACCAGAAATCATAAAAGTTGATGCCTGTGGGATGCTAGTGGTAACAATTACTGAAAAGGGGTGTAAGGGGAATTTCTTTGGATGGTAGTTATTTTTTTTATATTTTGATTTAGCTCTTTGGTATATAGATGTATAAAAATGGCAAGTCATTGGTGCATTTTTACTGCATATAAAATATTCTATTATAATCATAGGACACTATAAAGTAGATTTGGAGAAAGGAAAAAATGATTTATGTACAGCAAAATGCTCGCTGTATATGGCCAACAAACAAAAGAGCTACAAATTTCTGTGTGCAGACTGCCCTAAGCCTAAACCGTCTAAAATACATAGAAAGTCCTAGGGGAGGTATACTGGAACGTTATCCGTCAAGATTAATGCCGATGCTGGTGTTAGTATGGGTGATTGTTATTAAGCATGATTGTGACTGGTAGTTAATTTAAACTCTTTCAAAGCTTAGAATCAAAAGTAAAAAGAAAAACCCTAAATATTTTATTTAAACTTTCAACTAATAAAATGCTCATTTATTTTCTTAAAAAGATGTAGGCATTTTCTTTTTAAGTACAATTTTGCTTTGAAGTTCCATTTTTTTTCTTTTGTAGACCACTACTATTTTGGTTGCTTCAGCAAGGATTTTAAAAGGTTTGGAAATGATTTGAGTGCAGGTTATTATGATTTTTGAGAAAATTTATTATACCCAAACATAATTTAACAGTAAATTTTACGTATTTTTAAATAAAGTCTTTCCAAAGAATTTAAATTAATTCATACTCAATAGCTTTCTTTTCATACTCATATTTTCTTGGTTTATGTGACACTTAATTACACTTCATAAACACATTAATAGGTACAACTGGCATAAATGAGTGTGTGAATAAATAACTTTAGTCTGGTGACTATTCTTCCATAAAATCAATCTGTGGGAGATGTTACGAATAAAACAGAGATAAACTTCTCAGCCATGAACACATTTAGTATCCCCTAAACATTAGTCACTAGGTTATGCAGAAAAAGATAGTGTTGATTAATGTGACAAGTCTGTTAAATAGATACCAGTTAAGAAAACGTCTACTGAACTTGTAATATTATCGCATATTTCTAGGACTAATTTGATAAAATTTTTATCTCTGAATTTTTTTTTGTTTTTATTTTTGTTTTTGTAGAGACAGAGTCTCACTTCATCGCCCTTGGTAGAGTGCCGTGGTGTCACATAGCTCACAGCAAACTCTAACTCTTGGGCTTAGGCGATTCTCTTGCCTCAGCCTCCCGAGTAGCTGGGACTACAGGTGCCCGCCACAACACCCGCTATTTTTCTGTTTTGCAGTTCCGCCAAGGCTGGGTTTGAACCTGCCACCTTCGGTATATGGGGTCAGCGCCCTACTCGATGAGCCACAGGTGCCGCCCATTTACCTCTGAATTTTTATAAAAGGACACATATAAAGAATATTTTCAAATCCACTAGAGTCTGAGCTCAGATTCCTCAAGGAAAAAATGTTGGATTTTTTTTTCTTTTTATTAAATCATAGTTGTGTACATTAATGCAATTATGGGGTACAATGTGCTGGTTTTATATACCATTTGAAATATTTTCATCAAACTAGTTAACATAGCCTTCACTGCATTTTCTTAGTTATTGTGTTAACACATTTATACTCTACACTTAATAAATTTAACATGTACCCTTCTAAAATACACTGTAGTTGTGTTCCCACCAATTACCTTCCCTCCACCCATTCTCCCCACACCCCTCCTCTGTCTTTCCTCTTTCCCCTTCTTCTTGGGCTATAGTTGGGTTATAGCTTTCATATGAAAGCTATAAATTGGTTTCATAGTAAGGCTGAGTACATTGGATACTTTTTCTTCCATTCTTGAGATACTTTGCTAAGAAGAACAAGTTCCATCTCCATTCATATAATCATGAAAGAGGTAAAGTCTCCATCTTTTTTTTAAGGCTGCATAATATTCCATATACCCATAATATTAAGCCTCCATAATATTCCACCACAATTTATTGATCCATTCATGGGTCGATGGGCACTTGGGCTTCTTCTATGACTTAGCAATTATGAATTGGGCTGCAATAAACATTCTGCTACAAATATCTTTGTTATAAAGTGATTTTTGGTCTTCTGGCTATATACCTAGTAGAGGAATTATAGGATTGA